>JASANA010006860.1:0-29304 GCA_030248095.1 Ptycholaimellus sp. GST1_10
TGCCATCCCACAATTCATGATATGTGTTAGTGTTCATGAATCGAGAGTTACGGGAGAAGCCACCATGCATGCCGCCGAGTGGGCTATCTGAGAAGCCCAGGACATATTTGTGCCTCGCATTGGCTCCCTGAACAGTCGGCTGTACCTACACAACAAATCCCTGTACGCTGCCTTCCCACAATTCATGATATGTGTTAGTGTTCATGAATCGAGAGTTACGGGAGAAGCCACCATGCATGCCGCCGAGTGGGCTATCTGAGAAGCCCAGGACATATTTGTGCCTCGCATTGGCTCTCTGAACATTCGGCTGTACCTACTCAAAAAATCCCTGTACGCTGCCATCCCACAATTCATGATATGTGTTAGTGTTCATGAATCGAGAGTTACGGGAGAAGCCACCATGCATGCCGCCGAGTGGGCTATCTGAGAAGCCCAGGACATATTTGTGCCTCGCATTGGCTCTCTGAACAGTCGGCTGTACCTACACAACAAATCCCTGTACGCTGCCATCCCACAATTCATGATATGTGTTAGTGTTCATGAATCGAGAGTTACGGGAGAAGCCACCATGCATGCCGCCGAGTGGGCTATCTGAGAAGCCCAGGACATATTTGTGCCTCGCATTGGCTCTCTGAACATTCGGCTGTACCTACTCAAAAAATCCCTGTACGCTGCCATCCCACAATTCATGATATGTGTTAGTGTTCATGAATCGAGAGTTACGGGAGAAGCCACCATGCATGCCGCCGAGTGGGCTATCTGAGAAGCCCAGGACATATTTGTGCCTCGCATTGGCTCCCTGAACAGTCGGCTGTACCTACACAACAAATCCCTGTACGCTGCCTTCCCACAATTCATGATATGTGTTAGTGTTCATGAATCGAGAGTTACGGGAGAAGCCACCATGCATGCCGCCGAGTGGGCTATCTGAGAAGCCCAGGACATATTTGTGCCTCGCATTGGCTCCCTGAACAGTCGGCTGTACCTACACAACAAATCCCTGTACGCTGCCTTCCCACAATTCATGATATGTGTTAGTGTTCATGAATCGAGAGTTACGGGAGAAGCCACCATGCATGCCGCCGAGTGGGCTATCTGAGAAGCCCAGGACATATTTGTGCCTCGCATTGGCTCCCTGAACAGTCGGCTGTACCTACACAACAAATCCCTGTACGCTGCCTTCCCACAATTCATGATATGTGTTAGTGTTCATGAATCGAGAGTTACGGGAGAAGCCACCATGCATGCCGCCGAGTGGGCTATCTGAGAAGCCCAGGACATATTTGTGCCTCGCATTGGCTCCCTGAACAGTCGGCTGTACCTACACAACAAATCCCTGTACGCTGCCTTCCCACAATTCATGATATGTGTTAGTGTTCATGAATCGAGAGTTACGGGAGAAGCCACCATGCATGCCGCCGAGTGGGCTATCTGAGAAGCCCAGGACATATTTGTGCCTCGCATTGGCTCCCTGAACAGTCGGCTGTACCTACACAACAAACTGTAAAAATGTGTGTCAGTCCAATGTAAAGCTGTATTATTTAATGATAAGAGAGCACCTTACTTTAATGGCAATTGATTTGGTCAAAATGTAGTTGGCTCCCAAATTTCGCAGTTGAGATATAATTTTTTTTAAATTTCAAGTCCCAAATTTTGTCTATTTCTTGAAAACTATAATATGTACGTTAATTAAGACCAGAGCATATTTTTATAATCAATTGCAGTTAATTGCAATAGAGATAAGTAGCAGAGTCAGTTAAAATTTTTTTTGCTATATATATTTTTAAAAATGTTTTTACATTCTACTTTTTTGGGAGCTCAGATTTTATTAAATACATATTAGTATTTTGGCCGGGTGCTCTCTTATCATTAATTAATACAGCTTTACATTGGACTGACACACATTTTTACAGTGCACAAAGTTCACAATCTAAGGTATAAAACTTATTTCTTTGCTAAGAAAAAATTTCATCCACTTCAGTTGCAAGTAAAATTCAAATTAAGCTGAATAAAAAAATTTCCCCCACTTCAATCGCAGGTAAAATAAAGATAAGAGATACTTTTTGGGTTAGTAAAACCCACTATATAATAATTTCATCCACTTCATACAGGGGCAAAGCCCCTATGCATGGAGTAGAAGATGACATTGGTGACGAGCTGCTTGTTCACCATGGTCTGTTGGAAGCCCATGAAAATCAGCTAGAAGCAAATGGGCACATGTACCATAATCTACATATGGTGCTACTTTTGAGACCAAAAATCCTTTAGAATGATGCAAGACGAAGTTGATGATGAGATGCTTGTTCACCACGACCTGGTGAAAGCCCTAGAAGAACAGTTTGGAGGCAAACGGCCACCATAATCGTAATCTACATCCAAAATTACCTATATGGTGCTGTGTATAAGCCAAAAACACTTTGCAATGCCTCAAGATGAAGTTGATGATGACCTGCTTGTTCACCACGGCCTGGTGCAAGCTCACCAAGGAGACCAGGTAGAAGTAAGCGGGCGCCACAATCGTATTCTACGTGCAAAGTTACCTATATGGTGCTGCTTTTTAGACCAAAAACCCTTTAGAATGCATCAAGACGAAGTTGGTGATGACCTGCTTGTTCACCACGGCCTGGTGGAAGCTCATGAAGACCAGATAGAAGTAAGCGGGCGCCATAATCGTATTCTACATGCAAAGTTACCTATATGGTGCTGTTTTTTAGACCAAAAACCCTTTACAATGCCTCAAAGTGAAGTTGATGATGACCTGCTTGTTCACCACGGCCTCGTGCAAGCCCAAGGAGACAAAGTAGAAGCAAACGGGTGGCACCATCGTAATCTACGTTCAAAATTACCTATATGGCGCTGTTATTTTGGCAAAAACCCTGTAAGAAGCATAAATATAGAGCTGGAATTGAAAAACATGCAAAAAACCCCAAAAAAACTGAATTTTTACCCAAAAAGTTGATGTTTCGACCTAAAAAACGCGGAAAATGCCCAAAATAGAGGTGCCTTGACACTTTTTTGGCCCGATTTACCCTAGAACCGTTGAGATCCCAGCCCCAGAGGCTGCCAAAGTGTCTGCAAAGGTGCGGACGGACGGACGGACGGTCGGACGGTCGGTGTGTGCCCGGACACCGGACATTTTTTTTAAAAAGTTTTTTTGAAATAACTTTTTCAATATGGCTCTAAAAATTTTTTGTCAAAAGAGGACCCCCCACAATTCGACCACGGCGCGTCGATTGAGCCTATTTGCAGCGCTCTCCGACGTCTGTGTGACGAGCTACAGCCTGCCAAACTTTGGGAAAGCTGCAATTGGTTGTGTTACTCGATAAGAGGGGCTTGGCGCTACCGCTCCACTAACGCTCCGCTCGCGCAAGCCCAATTATGCTTTATGGGGCTTCAATTGGCCACAATCACATTTAAAATCCTCCGAAAGCCTGAAGCGACCTGCAGTGGGCAAACTAGACGCAGTAGTCGGAGTAGGCGAAGGGGCAGCAGAAGATGCCGGCGCTGTGGTGCCCGCCCTCCGCCCCACCCAGGCGTCCAGGGCCGTCGTCAGGTCCCACATCTGAATGGTCCCGTTGGCGTGGCCCGTGAACAGGTAGCGACGCGGCCTGCAGAGTAGAGGAGGTTAGAGGAGGGAAGGGAGGATGTTGGAGGAGAAGGGAAGAGGGAGGAATGAGCAGGGAAGGGAGGAGGAGGAAAGGGAGGAAGAGGAGGGTGGAGGAGGAGGAAGAGGAAGGAGGGTGGAGGAGGGAAGAGGGAGGCAGAACCGAGAGGAGCCCATGCGAGAGGAGCCTTCGCACTCGTGTACGAGGTAGGCGCTCACACCGCTGCCATCCACGCTCTTGATGACGCAGACGCGCTCCCCGGTGGAGGCTAGACGGACGAAGAGCTGGTCTGTGTCCGGCACTATCTTCTGGATCAGGACCTGCTACCCACTTCTCTTATGTTTCATTTTATTATTAATAACAAGTTGCCATCTTAAACTATAATCCAAACCAGCTGCCGTACCATCATTTTGTAATAATGTAGGAATCGTTGGTTAATCTGATATACCTAATGAACCTCATATAATGCCCCTATGAGTCTATCGGTAGTTGGTGTCTTTTCTGACTTAGAACCAAACAAACGCCGGAAAAGTAGGTGCCTGCTTTGTGCTTGGCTTCGCAAACGAGCGAGAAGGCTTTGAATTTGGAGGAGTGAAATTGAAGAGGGAACCTGTTCCCCGTCCTGATCTCCGAAAGGCCCGACGTCGGGTGCATCGTAGTCGAGGCGAGCGTCGGCGGACTCCAGGGTGAGAGCCTTGAAAGAGGCCAGGGGGGTGGAGCCCGGCTGGGTGGAGATCATCCCCCGGAACCGCGTCAGCACCCACGACCGCACGTGGTTGTACTCCGAGCACAGCGCTATCAGGTGCTGCGTCGTCAGCGCCACCTAAAACAGTCATTTGCTTTGAAGGACTTAGAGCAGTGGTAATTTAGATTAGTGTTTGTCTGGTGGTATTTGCAATTATTTGTCTTCCTTTTTGAGCTGGCTCAGTAACCTTCTAGATTTTCGTAGTTCTTTGAGCCAGTTCAAAAAGTAAGACAAATAATTGCCAATACCAACAGACAAGCACTAATCTAAATCAAGACTGCTCTTTTTAGATCAGTGCTTGTCTAGTGGTATTTGCAATTATTTGTCTTCCTCTTTGAGCTTGCAGAGCTGGCTCAAAGGACTTCAGGCACCTTCAAGGCCTTTGAGCCAGCTCAAGAAGGAAGAAAAAGGACCAGCAAATAGCACCAGACAAGAATTACCAGAAAAATAATCAAACCTTGGTGATAGGCGCCCTGTGAACGGTGAAAGTCTGAAAGAGCTGTGGTCCATGTCCGACAGTCTCCGGGTGCTGTACGATGACGCGGACGGCGCCGGCCTGGGTGCCGTAGGCGATCTCGATCCAGTTCCCGCACAGGTTCGTCTTGGGCGTCAGGTAGACGGACAGACTCGTCACAGCCTCCGCCGATGGGTCCCGGTAGAGCTCTGTGACCAGCAGGTCCCCGTCCTTCATGCGCAGCGGGAACTTCTGCATGTCGATGTAGTAGATGCAGCCGTTGGTGCATCCTGCAAGGGTGGGGGTATTTTAGGTTTGGGAAGGAAGGGTTGAGAAAAAAGGATATGAGAGAGGATGGGGGTATTTTAGGTTTGAGAAGAGAGGATGAGGGTGAGAAGAGAGGGTAAGAGAGAGGGTGGGATGAGAGATGGAGGTGGGTGTATTTTAGGTTTGAGAAGAGAGGATGGGGGTGGGAAGAGAGGGTATGAGAGAGGGTGGGATGAAAGATGGAGGTGGAGGTATTTTAGGTTTGAGAAGAGAGGATGGGGGTGGGAAGAGAGGGTATGAGAGAGGGTGGGATGAAAGATGGAGGTGGAGGTATTTTAGGTTTGAGAAGAGAGGATGGGGGTAAGAAGAGAGAGAGATTAGAGAGGGTAATGAAAGGAGAAGCCAACCGAGGAGTAGAGCAGAGCCGGCAGTGTCGTAGGCGGAGATGGGGAAAACGTCCTGGACCTGCCAGTTGGTGGTCATGCCGTGCCAGATGCCGACCTTGCCGCGTCGGCTGAGGCCCACCAGCTGGGAGCCTATCCAGAACAGGCTGTCCATGGAGGTGCCCAGGCTGAAGACGCCCACCTCAAAATATCAACTTCCAAATACAAGTCTTAAAAGGGTTGAAAACAGTAATGAAAATGATAGCTGATCAAGGAAATCTCCTTAATGTGGTCTTGATTTGTGGACAAGCCTAATGAGCAAAAATTATTGCCCCTTACAGACATTAAAAGATTATACAACTAAAATGAAACATCAGCTGGCCTAGTAGGGTAAGAGAGAAGGCGGTAATGTAAATAGTGATCAAACATCATAGTTCTCCTTTCAAAAGTCACAAGTTATGCCCACCATAACAATATTAGCCGACCAAGGAAATCTCCTTAATGTGGTCATACTTCATGGAGTCATAACAGCGAAGCTCATATTGCTTCTGCCAGCCATTAATAGACTATACAACTAAAATGAAACATCAGCCTGCTCAGTAGGTGAAGAGAGAAGTTGGTTGCGTAAATGGGAACCTTGGAGGCATCGCCGTGGTCCTCAGAGCCGGTGAGATGCCAGAGATGAATGCGTCCATCGTCCATGGCAGCGGCCAGCATGCGGTCCGAGCTCTGCGCCCCGAACTTGGCGTTCAGCGCGATGTGGCACACCTCCAGCTCGCATCTCGGCGTCACGTAGCACAGCTGCCACCTGACAAAATGACCTTCCACAATGCTTCAACCCTCCCTTCACTGGCCAGCTTGAAGAATGCGAATGGGCTTAGCTAGCTGGCGAAAGAAGACTGAGAGACCAGTGAAATGTCTCAGCCAAAGAGCTGAACGCCTGAATCATTGTTCAACGCACTTCGCATCTCTTCCTCTGTCCTATTCAAAAGATTTCCATGGGTAAGTGCCAGAGGCGACAAAAAGATCCCAAGAACTCTTTGAATCTTTTTGTCGCCTCTGGCGCCTACCCATGGAACTCTTTCGAATAGGACAGAGGGAGAGATACAAATCATCCAAACACCTGTCAACAGCTATGAGAGAAAAGGCACCCAAGTGAGTCCTTCAGACGGTAGCAGGCCACGAAATGGCCGTAGCCAACTGCGACCCAGTTGTGGTGGCCTCTAATCAGCCGGACACGAAGTGGATCGGCAGTAGCCCGACTGGCCTTGGCCTTGATGAGGCAGTTGAGCTCCTCCTTGAGCAGACGGGTGAGGTCGGAGCTGGCGCCGCGTCTGTGGAGGCCTCCAGCAGACCGCTGCCCATTCCCACCCCCGCCCCCAGCTCCCAGACGGAGGTTCAGGTAGTCCGCGCTGGAGGCCCGACTGTGGCCCTTGGCGGACTCTGGCTTCTGGCAAGTTTCTTTTCCTGTTTATGAAATTGTAAAATTTCTTTCGATGACTGAAGTGTTGAGAAAAGAAAGGTCTGAGGTATTTTGAGATTCGGTCATAGCATGTTAGGAAAACGGAATTGGGCTGGCGCGAACGGAGCTTTAGCGAAGTGTCAGCGCCCAGCCCCTCTTTTCGACCCAGGTGTACGTTTTAAGGGTTATTGCTAGATCTTAAAATTGATAAGGCTCTTGTTCCTCACAGAAAAATCCTATCGCTATGATTCTTCTTCCATTAGAAAGAGCATCATCTAATTGACCAAAACTCGCGAGAACTCATCAAAAAGTTGCTGATTTCTTGAGAAAATCACTCAAAACCATTTGTTCGAACTCCTCCTTCTCCTTCTCCTTCTCCTCCACATCTATTCTTGAAATGAAAGTAGGTATTCATTTCTTCCCCCCACTTCCCCTTTCCGGGTCCCTGGGCCTCATGAACTTATTTATTCATAAGTCTTAAGTAAAACTGAGGAGCCATGTGCACCTGTGGTGTAGTGGTGTAAGCGTTGGGATAGGTGTATGGGCCTAGTAGGTTCGATTCCATCTCAGACATTCATTTTTATTTTTGTGTGTTTAAAGTTGAGAAAACATTAGTACCTTCGGTAGGCCAAAAGGGTGTCAGTTCTTTGCCAGACTTTTCACATTGCCAGACATTTTGTTTTTGACCCATAGTTTTCATAGCGACCGATAGGGAGCTACTACGGCTACGCCCTCCAGTCGTGGAGTACCAAGGACTGACAATAGTACCAGGAGTAGGGCGAAGCCAACACAAGAACTTCAGAAAAATTGAAAAAACAAATAGTCCGGCAAAGTGTATTGTCCGGCAAAGTACTGGAGGGGGCCAAAAGTAAAGCTCTTTCTTCTCCCAAAAATCGATTGCCCTAAGTAAAAGCCTTGAAAATGTCACAAAAAAGGTTATGTCAGTTTGCCGAAAAATTGCATGGTATTTAACATTTTCGATTCTTTTCTTTTTGTTATATTTTTTAATGAGTTTATTTTTTATTTAATTATATTTCATAAATTATAAAATAAAATAAATATTTATACATTTTCTACTATACTATATTAAAAGTGGAAGAAATAACTGGTACTATCGGCAAGCCAAATGTAGGTCTCTTTTCTCCAAATTTTGTAATTGCCTCGAGCAAAAAGTCAAGGAAATACATCTACTACTAGTGGAATCTGCTGCGTCATCTGCATTTTGTTTTTGGCGCGCATGGAAAGAGACACTGAACTGCGCGCCAAAAACAAAATGCAACTGTCCAAGCAGCAGATTCCACTAGTAGTAGATGTATTTCCTTGACTTTTTGCTCGAGGCATTACCAGGTCTCCAATTAAAGAATAATAATATATAATTTATCTTGTTCCACGGTGAAACCTGGGCCTTGCCGGTAGGGTCTTTGGCGGAGGGCGGGGACTCGCTCTTGGCAGTGGTGGCCGTGGCCCCATTGGGCGACGTGGGGCAGGAGGAGGCTGAGCCCCCATATCCTTCAACTCATTCCCTAAGTGCGAGTGAAATGGTGGCCTTCTAATCCAACCAGAAGGTGGGTTGGTGGAGGCGTGGCTGCCAGGCTCGTCCGGAGGCAATGGAAGGGGTGGTGGGGGAAGGAAGCCATGGAAGAGGACGTCCCCGCAGGGTGTCTCCTCTAGCTCCTCACAAAGCATCAGCCTCTTCACCAGCGGGGTGAGACCGTAGAACTGGGCCTCGTGACGGAGGGTCGTGATGTTCTGGCCTCTGAAGAAGGCGGAGCAACATTCGCTATGAGAAGACACAAAGCAGACATGAATTAATCTTCATAGCAATGTTTGATTTGGTCGGCTATTTGTGAAACATAAAAAAGCTCAGCAGACTTTGTCAAACATTTTACTTTGAAGGGATGCTGCGTAATTTCACTGATTTTTGGCAAAGGATCCTTCATCCATGATTGCTTCAATTAACTTTTTAGCAATGCTTAGAACAAATGGCTGCGGGCAGCTGAAATAAGCAAAAGTCGTTAGGCAGATTGAAGGAGGCACTGAAGGTCGAGGTGCTTGGTGCGCAGGTAGTTGAGGATGATGCGAAAGAGCCGTGGATCTCGATCGATGAAGATGGCACCACTCGCATCCTTCAGAATGGGTAAACGGCCGCTCAGCAGGGCTGTGAAGAAGGAATCGGGGATGGAGTTCAGGGTTGCCTCAAATAAGCCATCTTATTTCACCGTCCTCTTGCTCTCTTCGCTTCTTTGAACCTTGGAGGTGGTGAAGCGCTCTCCACCCACATTCAGCTCCACAATGCCGTCGCCATAGCGAGCTCCATGAAGACTTTCCCGCATCACTTCTGGGACTGCAAATTGGGACGTTTTGATTTAGCTTTTGGCTTATGGATTTCTGATTGGAGGTCTAGCAGTCGTAGCAAGCTGCCATAGCGGATTTCTGAACTGCTACCCAGGTGCTATTGCCGTCTGATCGCGTGAACTGAATGAGGTCTAGGGGGAAAGAAGAGCCCCCCTGTGGTGGTGGACGGGGAGAGTGTCGTAAATGGTTGGTAAATTGGAAGTGGCTGGTTGAAAACTGGGTTTTCGAACAATAGACGAGGGAGGTAGGAGAGGGGATAGGCGTGGGATTAGAGATCGCATGCTGGAGGCACGCTGGACAGGGCTCTATTGGCAGCCTGCTTCAGCATGAGCAGGATGTGGGAAATGGCGCGCTTTCAAATCTTGCATTTTTTCAATCGTTTAGATTTTTGTGGTCTGCATTGGTGTCGAAGAAAGTAGATTGTTAAAAGTAGTTCCTGTCGATTTTTCCTGTAAATAATTTTCACATTTTTCTTCTTTTTCACTATTACTAGTTTCACTATTACTACTTACTTCATCTTACTCTCATTTTTATTTTATCTAGTACAATGTTTAGTACTGACATCCGATTTTGTATTTCGAATCTCAAAACGTTGGCAAAGCTTTTGATTAATTGGATTGAATAAATAAGCGGTAAATAAAAATTGGCTATGATTTAAAGCCAAATTGTCAAGATAAACCCATAAAGTAAGAATAAATCCTGGCCAAATGTCGAATTATTTTATTACACTGAGCAAACATCATATGCCTAACCACTTAACATCTTTAATTGATGGTACGCGAATTTCTGCTAAAATGTTGAAAATACTGCTGCAGGTATGTGCAAACCGTAAATGTACTATTTTCGCTGAATAGATTGAACAAATAGTTAGTCGTCTTTTATTTTGTATACGAAAATTCTGAGCTAAGGCAATGCCAGCATAGTTTCAGCAGAAGATGATTTGCAGACCAAACTGACTCGAACAAGGAGTGAGCAAGTAGGCATTGTAAGACGGCTTAGCTAATCCTCCCCACTCACCCTTCAACAGTGCTCGCAAAATCACAGATGGTCACTGAATTTTGTTTCTGCGCTTTAATTACGGGTTATCCCTATACTCTCCTCACATGCGCTATACGAAAAAAAACACAGCTGATCAAAGCCAAGCTTCTAGACATTCCAATTCCACTAGCTGCTACCTCTAATATCCACTATAAGCAATCTTGAGTAATAAAAATGCCTCAATTGCTTGGATAGCAAGCAACCCTGCCGGGGGGAAAGTCAAAAAGAGTGAGCGGAGGAGAAGGAAGGGAGAAGTTGTGTCTACAAGTGCTCCGGGTGATTTCTCAAGCACTCCACCATGTCGTCCGGTTTCAGCTCCCCGGCGCAGATCTTGTGGATGGCACAGAAGAGCGGGAACCTGTGACCAGGATCATTTGGAAGGGAAGGTTTGGGAGAGGGCAGAACTTGTCCTGCGAGTTGGCCCTGGTGATCATTTTGTAGACGAGGGCGGCAGTGTGCGGGCCTTGAAGACGTTGTCCGCCCAGCAGCTCCTGCTCCAGCACCTCCATGGGCTTCCCCGTCCTCACGAAGGCCTCGGCAACCTGTCAAGAGCCCCTTTTATCCCTTACATTCCTTATCCAGTCCTTTCTTTAGCCATAATTCGATTATACAATTATAAGACCCAGTGGAAACAGAAACTATAGGGATGGGATTTGGGGAGCATGTCCCCATCCGTTTCCAATACAGCAATGAGACGTTTCAGATGAAGGCATGCGAGAGGAAATCCTTGAACAATTTGGTGCTGTTAAATTAATTCATGAATGAAACATCAATTGTTTGGGTAGGCGATGCTCAGTGAATGGGAGGTGAGGGAGGCAAACTTTTCGATTGCGTCCGCCGTAGCAGGTGGTGATGAGGTCGGCGATGCCGCAGCTCTCGAAGTAGGTGTTGAGGATGGAACCGGGGTAGAAGTGCTCGATGAACCTGCACATCTCCTCCTCTACCTTCTCAAGCCTTCTTGTGAAAGAAGATGGCCAACTTGGTGGTCTCCATCAGCCCCAGACGGATGACGGCCGCCTTCGTGTTGTCCCCTTGGCCCAGGCCGTCCGTGAACCCAGCCCCACAGGCCACGACGTTCTCAAATTTTTTCAATGCATCAAAATAGCCGAAAAAATTGAAATATTTATTGGAGATTGGCGTTTGAAATGTTTCATCTAGCAGTGAAATTGTGGTTTTGGCTACTTGACTGGTAATTTTGCTGACCACACTAATCGTCATCGTAGAAGAGGCAGAAGAATAGAAAGGCTGACCTTGAGAGCTCCACAGAGCTCCACGGTGTGTGCATCTTTGGCGATGACGATGCGGAAGTTGCGGGTTTGGAAGAGCTTCTTCAGCACCACGCCTGCTGCTTCGTCCCTCGCGCCTACCGTGGCTTCGCAGAAGTGCCCCGCCGCCACCTGCAATGCACGCTGTGTCTTTCAAGCAGGGTCACTTTTGCTAAGAGTGCGTAAAATAGCTTTTTAGTGTTTCAAGTGGATGTGTCTTAGTGGAACCTCAAATACTACAAATAATTTATCAACCGGAAAACACAAAAGGCCCTATTGTGCAAAATTTCCGATAATCATAATGATATGTACAATATAAACAGTCCAGTGCTGTAAATTTCGCCCATGACTTAGAGAGAACCTCTCTGGCAAGGTTGGCGCCCATGAGGACGTGGCAGGGCGTTCCGATGCCCTCCTCAATGACCTCCGAGATGAGCTTGATCGTTCCATCCGGGTTCTCCGACAGACCCTGGCAATCCACCTCCATTCCATTCACCAGCCTCAAAGCAATAAATCCAGCCCCTTCAAAGTGCCGCGAATCAGCTAGACAGCGAAGAGAGCGAGAAAAGGAGAGGAAAAGAGCTAGGCTGTGCGCTTGCAAATGGTGCACGGTTAGGGGGGAGGCTGAGATTGCATGGTTTGAGAGAGCTGGCCAATTTAGCACCGCCCTGCTTCTATGGGGAAGTTGAGCAGGCTTGTTTTGCAGGATCTGGATTTGGAAAATTAGGGTGCACACTTGGGGTAAAGAACTAGCCACGAAACGAGCACATGACCCACCCGAGATGTCTTGCGAGGAAATGGACCAGGAAACAAAGCGGCACTCTAAACTGGGTCTTTCTCAGTGCTGGAGGAAGCGGATTAGGCAAACGCCAGACAACGATTATTATGGGGGCCGGGCAACTTACACTATCCAGAATTTGTAGATTTTTGTCCTGCAGAAAATCTACTACTTTTTTATTTAGGGACCAAACTTAACCAGTGTCAAAAATTCAAAAAAATAGAAAGAGCTTTACACTAGCAAAGAGGCTTTAGAAAAAGTTGTTAGTGAAGCGCGCGAAAGTCACACCAGTTGTTATCCGACAAACGAAAGCTGGGAAAGACTGCTGTCATTTTAAGAGAGGTTGTCTGTAAGGGCTGAGAAACTGAAAAAGCTTTTTACTCGGATTTTTGAAAGTTGGCACAAATTGAAGGAGAATTTAGTGGGAATTATTAAATGCCCACTAAATACTCCTTCAATTTAGGCCAACTTTCAAATATCCGAGCAAAAAAGTTTCTCGAACCTTACATACACCCTGTCTTAATGTGATGAGAAAAAGGAGGTGGATAGGAGAGGCCAGATTCTGCACACTCTTCTCTCTGGGAGACCTGGCCTTCCTTGATACTGACTAGGCCCTGCGATTGGCGGGGAAAGATTTCGGGGACCTAGGCACTGCTTCTGAGGGATCGCAAAGGGAGAAGTTTGGGAAGGAGAAGGCGGCACCTTGATGAGGGAGCAGTTGATGCCGCTGGGCTTGATCTTGCCCTTGATCTGGGCGCAGATGCCCGGCACGAACTGGTGCGGCACCACGTGCAGCAGAATGTCCGCGTCCGCCACTGAAGCTATCAGGTCAGGGTTGGCCACCTTCCAATGGGTGAATTTTAGGAAGCGACTAAGGAGAGAGGTTGGGGGGGAGGATGAACGATGTTGGGAGGGAGCTTATGTCCGGGCAGGTACTTGACGTTTTCGTGGTCCTCGTTGATGATGTCGGAGAGATTGCGTCCGTTCACCTCAACCAGGAAGGCTCAACAAGTATATGGCGCAGAGCGCAATAGGTGACCGCGGAGCTCTCAACATACCCCATTTTTCAACCTTTCTACCTAAAAAAGTTATGTTTCAAATGCTCCGGGACTTGTCAAACCTCTCCAGATCTTCCTCAAATTTATTTCCTTTCAGGAAAAAAAAAGTTTGTCAATATCCGTTGAGAATTGAGCCTTTTACAGCATACCCAAATTTTCGACCTTTATACCCAAAAAAGTAATGTTTCAAATGCTCGGAAACTAGTTCCACCCCTCCATATCTTACTAAAATCTCATTACCTTTCAGGAAAAAAAAAGTTTGTCCAAATCCGTTGAGAATTGAGCCTTTTACAGCATACCCAAATTTTCAAACTTTCTACCCAAAAAAGTAATGTTTCAAATGCTCGGAAACCGGTTTCACCCCTCCCAGATCTTCCTAAAATTTTATTACCTTTCAGGGAAAAAAAAGTTTGTCCCAATCCGTTGAGAATTGAGCCTTTTACAGCATACCCAAATTTTCAACCTTTCTACCCAAAAAAGTAATGTTTCAAATGCTCGGAAACCGGTTCCACCCCTCCAGATCTTCCTAAAATCTCATTACCTTTCAGGAAAAAAAAAGTTTGTCCAAATCCGTTGAGAATTGAGCCTTTTACAGCATACCCAAATTTTCAAACTTTCTACCCAAAAAAGTAATGTTTCAAATGCTCGGAAACCGGTTTCACCCCTCCAGATCTTCCTAAAATTTTATTACCTTTCAGGAAAAAAAAAGTTTGTCCCAATCCGTTGAGAATTGAGCCTTTTACAGCATACCCAAATTTTCAAACTTTCTACCCAAAAAAGTAATGTTTCAAATGCTCGGAAACCGGTTTCACCCCTCCAGATCTTCCTAAAATTTTATTACCTTTCAGGGAAAAAAAAGTTTGTCCCAATCCGTTGAGAATTGAGCCTTTTACAGCATACCCAAATTTTCAACCTTTCTACCCAAAAAAGTAATGTTTCAAATGCTCGGAAACCGGTTCCACCCCTCCAGATCTTCCTAAAATCTCATTACCTTTCAGGAAAAAAAAAGTTTGTCCCAATCCGTTGAGAATTCGCCCGTGGACAGCATTTCCAGATACCCATACACATATATATACACATGAGGACAAAAGTTTAGTAACCTCTATAGACCGCGGAGCGGCCCTGCGGGCCGCTCCGCGGTCAAAAATATGCACAGGAAGCTTTCAAAAGAGGTTCCATTCGGTATATCAAAGTATAATTGCAGCCTACATAGCTCCCTGTGATTTTGCTGCTCAGATTTAAAAACGACCTTTTGCAGCTCAAATTTGATGCTCTCATATAATATAATCATCAATGTAAAACTCCATAAACGACTTTTGCAAAAAGCAAACAAATTTGCACCGACCTGCTCCTCGTAGACATACATGGTGACCTGCTCCTGGAACTCGTCCTTGTGCTCCTTCACCGTCTCCCCCACTATCCGCGCAATAGCCGATCCCCTGCCAATATCACATTTCATCACCTCCCCCTCCCCTCCCCTCCGCCCCCAACTCACCAATTTCCGGAGCCCACGATGGCAACCTTGCGCGGGGCCATGGTGCCACTGCAACTTCTCCTAGCGCCACCCAACAGTTGCCAGCATACGCCTCTGAATGCCAGGCTAGAAATAAGCCCCCTTTCCTCCCCTCAGTACGACAGCTGTGTGCAGAGGTTTCTTCTACTCAGTGCTGTGTGTGTGCCCCGGCCTGTGTGGCGTTATCTACCCTGCACGTATGCAGGCCACGAGGGAGACGCACCAGCCCGCTTGCAACCAGCCCCGTTGAATAGCTGTGCTCTCCCTTGGCTTGCTTGCCTGGCGTTTTGGAAGGCTCACCTGCACATCAGCTGGGAGCGATGAATTCATGGCCAGGGGTGGCAAGGGGGCTTTGTTAGTCCAACTGGCCCCTGTGCTTCCGCTGCTTCTGAAAGCAGGGTTGGGTGGATTTCAAGGGGTGGAGATTGGCAGGGATTTCAGAGCCCAGTAGAAGCCATGCAGAGTGAGGAGCTGTTCGAGACTGATTCGCTGCCGGAGGAGGATCAGCATGCGGCACAAGCTCAGCAGGTAGGGAGTCTGGGGGGAGGAGGAGAGAAGAGGAGGAGCTTTTAAGGAGCGCTTCGAGAGCGAGCACGTCGAATCGGTCCACCTGGATGTCGGCGCAGCTTTTCTTCGCTTCAAGGGCAAGCAGCTCAACAACGCCGACACTGGTCCCAGCATTTTCGAATCATAAGCATTTCTCTTATTAAACCGCAGTTTCCAATTGCAGACTTCTCCGATTCAATCACGGCCAAACGACGCGGTTTCCGCGGCGGCTTTGTGCATGAGCTGGTAGGAGAAACCTTTTTTGACTTTTTTTTCAAAAACCAGAACACTTTCAAATTTATGGGCCTAGGTTCGGTGAAATTTTATGCATAAAAAGGGGCTAAATTATACTGTTAATTTACTTTTGAGCCTGACAAAATATTCTGCTTAATCAAAAGGTGTCATTGTAGACCCTTGAAAAGGGTAGCGCATCTTACGTAGGAGGCTAAGGTTGCAGCTGGGGACTCGAGAAGAGCCAGAAAGCGTAGAGGAGCGCTACAATCGCCTCCAGCAGGAGCTCGTGGAGCTGGCCGATCAGGTGGCCAGCATCAAGGTTCTGCCATTCTCCACCCACCCAGGCAGCAGATGAGAAAGGCGGGGAAGCAGGAGGGGAGCGGGGAGGTGGCGGCAAGCATCGGGGCTGCGGATGTGGCCCGACTGCAGGGAGACTTAGCAGCTCTTGGCCTGGACAGCCTGCTGGGACCTGCTCGGTTGACCTTCTTGCCAGATATCGCTGCCGGGAGGGGAACGAAGTCTTCATCCGATTTCTATCTGGCAGGCATGATGAAAACGCATGAAGACTTCGTTCCACACCCGGTGTTTCGCTCTGCAAATTTTCGATGCTCTCAAAAGCCTGCTCCTGCTCACGCAAAGTCATCGCCGAGATCCAGCCTGAAGATTGCGGGTGTCGGCGAAGACTTTGAGTGAGTAGGAGCTGGCTTTTGAGAATAAATGCATTTATTCAGATCAAATTTCAGGCTGTTTTCCTTATTCCAGAAGGCTTGGGATAAGGAAAACAGGCTGGAAATATGATTTGAATAAATGGCAGCGTCACAAAAGTGAAATTTGCAGAGCTGCGGCGGGCGCAGAGTCTGGGATGGCGGCGGAGAAGCTTGTCTCCACCCTCGCGTCCATCAAGGAAAAGGCCGGGAAGGAGAAGGCAATTCAAACTTCCAGTGACAGAGATGATTGTCATGGACAGGAGTGCAGAGGAAGGGGACGGAGTCAGCCGCACTCGGCTCCTACGAGGTGCGCATTGGGCCGGCCGACACCACAGCTGCCCGTGCCAGCCAACTTGAGGTTGGATTCTACTCGCCTTTGTGATGTTTCAAAATAAAAAAAAAATTCTTATTTTAAATAGTTTTAATTTCCTTGGTGCTTTAGATGGTTGCATGGTTTAGATCAAATTGCTCAATTAATTATACAGTGTTTTTAAACAAAATTCGCAATATTGAATCCGCTGAGCTAGAAAAAAGGGCATAACAATTGATTTTTACAAAAACCAATTATAAGTGTTCTGAAAATAAACTTCAAAAACAATATTGTCAGGCTCGACTGGCCAAGCTGGAGGCCACAGTAGGCGGGGAGGCGGCGGAGGTGCTGGGGCCGGGGAGCCTGTCGGAGGCGGTGAGCCAGCTGGAGCAAAGGCTGAGTCTGCTGGACCCCGGCTCCGTGGAGGCCGCCGACGCTCGCCTCGGCTCCGTCCTTGCGAAACTCGACGTCCTCAAGGTTCGCAAACGCTTGGCCGTTTTGAGAGCCTTTCGAGTTTGGAGCATTGGGAATATTTAGTTTCCGTTTTACATCTTTACAGCCCCTTTTATTTTTTTCACTTGTTCTTTACTACAATCCCTGCTTAAATGATCCGGTCTAGAACCATCGAGAAAGAAAATATCAATAAAACGAACATTGTTAATTTTATCAATACCTGGATCCTTATACTTGCTAGAACTTATAAAAACATTACTCATTGTCAAAAAATGTAGCACAAAAAATCATTTTTTGCCCAGAAAAGAGGGTTCCCATTGTTCCAAAATTGAAACTGATGGTTTCGCTAGCAATTTGCCAGGGTATATAATATATAATCTGGTGCCCTAAGGCTCGGCTTAGACGACGAGCACAGGTGAAATAAAATGAGCCAGCGTAAGCCTCACTACTCCTACTATACTTGGGACTCGAGTGTAGCACTAACTCTTTCCGACCCCCCTTTCGACCTTCCTATGAAAAGAGGCTCAAATGGCTCAAGAAAAGCAAGCAGCTTAGTTTTGCCTACAACAGTAGTTGAACAATGCAGCTTCAATTTTACATTTCTAGAATATGGCTTTTCAACAAAGCCACTGCAAAATTTTTCAGAAATTCATCCAGTTTCATCTGCTCACTTGCTTTCCTTGCCAGCCATTCTCCCAGTCTTCCTCCTTCTCAGGGCAGCACCTCATGTACAGGGGGCCTCATCGCAGCACTTGCAATTGGGAGATCTTTTAGGAGGGCCTGGGATGATATTCCAGCTGGGTTGACAGGAGAAGAAGGGAGAGCTGGAGGAGGGCGATGCGGCTCTGGTAAAAGAGCTGTCGGAACGGATGGCCGCCTGGGACGAGCTGGCCGCAGCCTTACCTGACTTAGTCGCCCGCCTGCATGCCCTTGCCGACCTGCATCAGCAGGGTTAGCATCTCAAGTCATCCAATTTTTGGAGAACATTTGAGCGAAAGCGAAGTTTTGAAGCGCAATAGATTGTGAGTGGAATAAATGAGTTTTGGTTGACAGCCCTGCAATTCGGGCAGAGCTTGGCGATGCTGGATGAAATGCAGCAGGGGCTGGCCAGAAATTTGACCGCCGATCATACACTGCTGCAAGAGGTTCAATTTATTGGATATCAACACACTTGCCAATGGAGGGGGATGGTTTGGTAAATTGGAAAAGAGTTGTATTCATGTTTTTTGTTTACAACACAGGTGAATTTAGAGTCACTGTTTCCTGCGAAATATTCATCACCCTTAACACCATCATAGGCGCAAGTCGAAGACTGATAATTAGGTCAAGATGAAGAAAGGTTTGCAGACAAAGACAGCGATGCACAAGAACCTGGAAGAGATGCAAGCGGTGAGCGCAAATCTGGAAGCTCGCATGTCTGCCCTGGACAAGAAGTGATCAACTCGATGTTGGTGGTGAACTTTGCAGCTTGGGCATATTACGCAGGCGTCGTCTTTTACTTTATGGTTTTGTGTCACCACCTATCTTCTGCTGCATACTCTGAGCTTGGGCCCATTTTTCCTTCAAGCCATGTAAAGAAATGAAAAACACAAAATAGCACAGAATTTTTGACTTTTTGAAACCGATTACTTGATTTTAGTCTACCACCAGGCACCAATTGATTCCTAAAAGTTAGAAACTATTTAAAAAATAAGAACAAGTATATGGCGCATAGCGCAATAGGTGACCGCGGAGCGCATCCCCCCTTCCACATATATAAAATTCCTTTCCTTGATTAAAATTTCATTACCTTACAGGGAAAAAAAGCTTGTACAAATCCGTTGAGAATTTGCCATTTCTCAGCATACACCATTTTTCAATCTTTCTACCCAAATACGCAATGTTTCAAATGCTCCAGGACCGGTTTCACCATTCTAGGTCTTCCTTAAATTTCATTACCTTTCAGAAAAAACAGTTTGTCCAAATTCGTTGAGAACTTGCTTAAGATTTAGCATACCCCATTTTTCAACCTGTCTACCCAATTAAGTAATGTTTCAAATGTTCTAGGACCAGTTTCACTATTCTAGATCTTCCAAAAATTTCATTACCTTTCAGTAAAAAAATTTGTCCAAATCCGTTGAGAATTCGCCATTTCTCAACATACCCCATATTTCAACCTGTCTACCCAATTAAGTAATGTTTCAAATGCTCCAGAAACGGTTTCACCATTCTAGATCTTCCTAAAATTTCACTACCTTTCAGGGAAAAAAAGTTTGTCCAAATCCGTTGAGAATTTGCCATTTCTCAACATACCCCCTTTTTTCAATGTGTCTACCCAAAAAAGTAATGTTTCAAGTGCTCAAATTCCGGGTCTACCCCTCCAGATCTTCCTAAAATATTATTACCTTTCAGGAAAAAATAGTTTGTCAAGATCCGTTGAGAATTAGTCCGATGGCGCTCTGCGGTCAAAAACATGGGATACCGACTGGTTTTGCTATGGTAGTGCCACTTTTATGTCAAACAAGGTATTCTCGGCTGTTGCCAAGATGCGCAGCCTTTTACTAAGTAATAAGCTCATGCTTCGTTGATAAATTTTCCAAATGCTATGCCTTCTAATCCAATGATACGGCTGACCATAATAACCAGTGAATTTATGCTTGCTCAAATTTTTTTTCAAAATTTATGATTGTTCAAATTTTTGAAACATCAAGATTTAAGGTTTTTGGCTATACGTCGACATATATTAAATATTCTTCACAAATCCCTTTTAACAGCTTCAAAATACCGCCTCAACAAATGTACCTGCCAAAATTGAGCTGATTTTATTGAAAAACCTGCGATTAATGGATGTTCGAATTTTTGAAACATCGATATTTTGGATTTTTGCCCATAAATCAATAAATAATCAATTTTCTTAAAATTCTTTTTCTCAACTTCAAGATGTCATCATGACAGACGTACAAGCCAAAATTCAACTGATTTCATTGAAAAACACTGGATTTATGGATGTTTGAATTTTTGAAACATCAAGATTGTAGGTTTTTGTTCATAAATCGGGAAATAATAAAAATGTTCAAAATTCCTTAAAGCTGTCTCAAGATATCACCACGACAGGGGTATATGCCAAAACTCAACTGATTTTATTGAAAAACCATGGGTTTATGCATGTTCAAATTTTTGAAACATCAATATTTTGGTTTTTTGACTATAAATCAAGAAATAATAAATTTTTCAATAATTCCTTTTGCCAGCTTTGAAATGTAAATTAGATGGACGTATCTGCCAAAAATCAGCTAATTCCATTGAAAAACCAGTGATTTAGGATTTTTCGTATTTTGAAACATCAAAAAATTGAGTTTTGGGTGAAAATCAAAAAATTAAGCCAAGCACCAACAATGGTCCCGAGGCACCGCCTAGGCGGACCTTCATGCAAAAAGTCAGCCAATTTCGTTGAAAAACCGCGGAGTACGGACATGGGACACACATAAATATATATATATATATATATATCTATATATATATATATAAATATATAAATATAAATATATATCTATATATATATATATATCAAACGTTTACTTTGAAAGAAAACTCAACGAGTCTGGACTATATGAAACATAAATGTTTGATTAGAAAGTTTAAATAAACAACGAATTGGTTGCTATTGTTCAATTTAAAGTTAATATTAGGCATCATATGACAAGGCAAAGTTGCGATCTGAGAAAAGAATCTTGCTTTATGCAATTCAGCTCAAGTGAACCTAGAGCTTGGTAGATACCTCTGTGATCTCAGATTCGTTGTCTTAAGCCTCTTGGTTTTGTCATTAAACTCAAATTGTGACATTTTTGACCCGAATATTACAATTCCGGAACAGTTCCGGCCCGGAACAGTTGGAACAGTTCCCCGGAACAGTTCGGAACAATAGGAACAGTTCCGGAATTGGGCGAATTCCGGAACAATTCTTTTTTTATCAAATTTGGCCATCTTAATGTACACAAAAGCCTTATCTGATGCCTGGAACAGTTAATACTAATAATTCTTGAAAATATGGAATTGGAAAATTGGCAAATTTGGCATTTTGGGCCCCTCTACATGATTTTTTAGGCAAAAAACCCATGTTTTTGGCCATTTTGGGCCTTTTGACAAGTACTGTTCCGGAATTTGGAAATTTTCCGGAACAATTAAAATTTTTACTGTTCCGGAATTTTGACAAATTCCGGAACAGTAGTTCAACTACTGTTCCGGAATTTGGTGAATTCCGGAACAGTAGTCAACTACTGTTCCGGAATTTTTTTGAATTCCGGAACAGTTGTCAAACTACTGTTCCGGAATGTTTTTGAATTCCGGAACAATTGTCAAACTACTGTTCCGGAATTTTTTTGAATTCCGGAACAGTAGTTTGACTAATACTCTGGTTTTTAAACCTTTGTAAAACTTCTTTTTCATCACATTGGGCACACCATTTGGTGTATTTTCATCCTAATTATAGAAATATGCTCTTATTTGAGGACCCCAACAGATTTTTTGTCTGAGCCTGTCAGAAGCTGTACTATATAGTGAATGCTTAAATTTTGCCTAAATACTAACTTTTGAATTGATTGCTCGGATTCCAAAAATCTCATGCATTGGGCACACCATTTGGTGTATTTTGATCCCAATTATTGAAATATGCTCTCGGATGGGGGATTTTGGCTTGTTTTTGGGTTAAAAAGCTCATTTTTTGGTACTGTTCCGGAATGTTTGATGAAAACCGGAACAGTAGTTTTGCAATCCCCACTATTGGGCTGGAGCTTCGTCCATGGCTTGATGGGACTCAACGACACTTCTACTAGTTATAACTAAGCTATATTAGCCTACACATGTTTATTTGAGGACCCCAACAGATTTTTCGTCAGCCTTTCAGAAGCTGTACTATATAGTGAATGCTTAAATTTTGCCTAAATACTAACTTTTGAATTGAATGATCAGATTCCAAAAATCTCATGCATTGGGCACACCATTTGGTGTATTTTGATCCCAATTATTGAAATACCTATGCTCTCGGATGGGGGATTTTGGCTTGTTTTTGGGTTAAAAAGCACATTTTTTGGTACTGTTCCGGAATGTTTGATGAAAACCGGAACAGTAGTTTTGCAGTAGTAAATCGATCGTGGTCGCGATCTCTGTCTCCATCGCTTCGGTCTTAGGGCAGGGATCTACGTTTTGAAACCCGACAGCATCCGTATTCAAGTCGAGATCCACAAGATACTCAAACGGGGTCTTGATGGCGAAGGAGGCTACGCGCGGCGCCAACGTAGGATGGTGCTGAAGAGACCGGATGGAGCTCGTCTAGCCCTCCACCTCCATTTCTGACTATGCTTGCGGAAGCTGGACATGTCTACTCGGATGCTGAGACTGCCCAAATTCAGGCTTACCGAACGATAACTCTCCCCCTATTCCCTTAGTGTTGCAATGCTTGTAGCTTAGATCCGAGGCCCCGTTCCTCTGCCTGCGCTAATTGACAGTGTGATCTACTGTGCCCTTTCCCGGCCGCCTGCGGGTGCGCTGTGCCGTTTCCCAAACCAGTTTCGTCCGACCCTGAGTCGGTGAGGCGGGCGGAAGGGAGGCCGGGATCAGTTGCTCTAAAATGTGGCTTGCTCTGCCCCAACCTAGACGAGCTCCATCCGGTCTCTTCAGCACCATCCTACGTTGGCGCCGCGCGTAGCCTCCTTCGCCATCAAGACCCCGTTTGAGTATCTTGTGGATCTCGACTTGAATACGGATGCTGTCGGGTTTCAAAACGTAGATCCCTGCCCTAAGACCGAAGCGATGGAGACAGAGATCGCGACCACGATCGATTTAATACTGCAAAACTACTGTTCCGGTTTTCATCAAACATTCCGGAACAGTACCAAAAAATGTGCTTTTTAACCCAAAAACAAGCCAAAATCCCCCATCCGAGAGCATAGGTATTTCAATAATTGGGATCAAAATACACCAAATGGTGTGCCCAATGCATGAGATTTTTGGAATCTGATCATTCAATTCAAAAGTTAGTATTTAGGCAAAATTTAAGCATTCACTATATAGTACAGCTTCTGAAAGGCTGACGAAAAATCTGTTGGGGTCCTCAAATAAACATGTGTAGGCTAATATAGCTTAGTTATAACTAGTAGAAGTGTCGTTGAGTCCCATCAAGCCATGGACGAAGCTCCAGCCCAATAGTGGGGATTGCAAAACTACTGTTCCGGTTTTCATCAAACATTCCGGAACAGTACCAAAAAATGAGCTTTTTAACCCAAAAACAAGCCAAAATCCCCCATCCGAGAGCATATTTCAATAATTGGGATCAAAATACACCAAATGGTGTGCCCAATGCATGAGATTTTTGGAATCCGAGCAATCAATTCAAAAGTTAGTATTTAGGCAAAATTTAAGCATTCACTATATAGTACAGCTTCTGACAGGCTCAGACAAAAAATCTGTTGGGGTCCTCAAATAAGAGCATATTTCTATAATTGGGATGAAAATACACCAAATGGTGTGCCCAATGTGATGAAAAAGAAGTTTTACAAAGGTTTAAAAACCAGAGTATTAGTCAAACTACTGTTCCGGAATTCAAAAACATTCCGGAACAGTAGTTTGACAAGTGTTCCGGAATTCAAAAAAATTCCGGAGCAGTAGTTGACTACTGTTCCGGAATTCACCAAATTCCGGAACAGTAGTTGAACTACTGTTCCGGAATTTGTCAAAATTCCGGAACAGTAAAAATTTTAATTGTTCCGGAAAATTTCCAAATTCCGGAACAGTACTTGTCAAAAAATTTGGCCCAAAATGGCCAAAAACATGGGTTTTTTGCCTAAAAAATCATGTAGAGGGGCCCAAAACGCCAAATTTGCCAATTTTCCAATTCCATATTTTCAAGAATTATTAGTATTAACTGTTCCAGGCGTCAGATAAGGCTTTTGTGTACATTAAGATGGCCAAATTTGATAAAAAAAGAATTGTTCCGGAATTCGCCCAATTCCGGAACTGTTCCTACTGTTCCGAACTGTTCCGGGGAACTGTTCCAACTGTTCCGGGCCGGAACTGTTCCGGAATTGTAATATACCCCATTTTTGACCCCGGAGCGGCCTTATAGAGGTTCCTAAAACGTTGTCCTTATATATATATATATATATGTGTCCCATGTCCATACTCCGCGGTTTTTCAACGAAATTGGCTGACTTTTTGCATGAAGGTCCGCCTAGGCGGTGCCTCGGGACCATTTTTGGTGCTTGGCGTAATTTTTTGATTTTCACCCAAAACTCAATTTTTTGATGCTTCAAAATACGAAAAATCCTAAATCACTGGTTTTTCAATGGAATTAGCTGATTTTTGGCAGATACGTCCGTCTAATTTACATTTCAAAGCTGGCAAAAGAAATTATTGAAAAATTTATTATTTCTTGATTTATAGTCAAAAAACCAAAATATTGATGTTTCAAAAATTTGAACATGCATAAACCCATGGTTTTTCAATAAAATCAGTTGAGTTTTGGCATATACCCCTGTCGTGGTGATATCTTGAGACTGCTTTAAGGAATTTTGAACATTTTTATTATTTCCCGATTTATGAACAAAAACCTACAATCTTGATGTTTCAAAAATTCAAACATCCATAAATCCAGTGTTTTTCAATGAAATCAGTTGAATTTTGGCTTGTACGTCTGTCATGATGACATCTTGAAGTTGAGAAAAAGAATTTTAAGAAAATTGATTATTTATTGATTTATGGGCAAAAATCCAAAATATCGATGTTTCAAAAATTCGAACATCCATTAATCGCAGGTTTTTCAATAAAATCAGCTCAATTTTGGCAGGTACATTTGTTGAGGTGGTATTTTGAAGCTGTTAAAAGGGATTTGTGAAGAATATTTAATATATGTCGATGTATAGCCAACAAGTATATGGCGCAAAGCGCAATAGGTGACCGCGGAGCTTCATGCCTCATAACTTCCCAGGCAACCTTGTACCAGGTATTAATGCTCTCAATAGTGTAGTGTTTCTGTTGTATTTAATACTCATTTTTTGTATTTTTACAAGAATAATGATTATTTGTTGCATTTAAGGTCCATTGCATTTGTTTTATTAGTGAGAGCACAATATATTCAAATAGTAAAATGCAAAAAAATAATAGAAAGATGGGCAAGCATGGGTTGAAATATGGTGTAACAAAAATAAGTTTGTACACAGTAAAAATTTTTTACCAAAGTCAAAATTCCATTTAGTAATGATAAGACAGCACCCACCCAATTAAATGATGAAAAATTCGGAAAATCTGAAAAAGTTCTGCTTGCATAATAGATTATGGAAAGCAAAATGCAAACAGAGCTAAGATATTCATTAACCTTACGCTAGAAACCTATAATATTTAAAAACATCTTTTATTTTTTTGGTGTTTACTAAATGATACAATGTTTGAAAGCCAAGTACATTTAGCCTATTTCAATCGCCAAAAAAGGGTGCTCTCTTACTATTATTTAATGCAATTTTGACTTTGGACAGAAATTTTTACTTTAGAAACACTAACTTTTGTGTTATAAAATAATTTGATCCTCTTCAGTAGAAATAACTTCATCCACTTCACCTCAATTGAATCTAAAAAATTCCCCCACTTCATTCGCAAATAAAAAGAACATAAGAAATACTTTCAGGGTTAGTACCCTTTATAATAATAATTTTCTATTGTTCAGGTATCTAAAGGATCGCGCAAGAAAGACATGGAGCTTGAAGCTGAACAACTGCTGTATTCTAATGGGAAAATACCATTCTCCGATCTAAACTGGAACCGAAATCTAAGTTTCAAGCAAAACTTGAAGATGAACGACGCCCTATTTTCATATATCCCTCGTCGTAATGCAAGAACCAATGGAGGTATCATCTGGTAATAGTTTCATTTTCCTTTTGATTTATTGCATATTAAAATAAAAGAATTTAAGGTTTCTACTTCAACACGAAAACGAAATTGCGGAGCACATAAAAGCTTCGAAAAAGATGTACACATTGAATCTTCGGTATAAGCAAGGTCATAGTGCTGTGAAAAATGCGCGACAGCTATCCGATGCCTTCCACTTGCAAGGGAAGAAGTGTCCTGCTTATTTATGCTGTGATTCTTGCCTCTAATATATTCACCAATATTGATGCAATGATTTAGAATGATATGTGGCATAAACACTACTTGATTTTACTCAAGTATAGGGAAGACATTGACATCAATGACCGCGAAGTGTGCATCACATATATTACAATATATATATATATATATATATATATATATATATATATATGAAGATGCCAAAAATTAAGGAATGTTGTTGTAGAAAAGTTTGTCCAAATCCGTTGAGAATTCGCCATTTCTCAACATACCCCATTTTTCAACCTTTCTACCCAAAAAAGTAATGTTTCAAATGTTCCGGGACTGGTTCCACCCATTCAGATCATTCTAAAATGTTATTACCTTTCAGCAAAAAAAAAGATTGTCCAAATCCGTTGAGAATTCGCCATTTCTCAACATACCCCATTTTTCAACCTTTCTACCCAAAAAAGTAATGTTTCAAATGTTCCGGGACTGGTTCCACCCATTCAGATCATTCTAAAATGTTATTACCTTTCAGCAAAAAAAAAAGATTTTCCAAATCCGTTGAGAATTCGCCATTTCTCAACATACCCCATTTTTCAAAATCTCTACCCAAAAAAGTAATGTTTCAAATGATCAAATTCCAGGTCTACCCCTCCAGATCTTCCTTAAAATAGCATTACCTTTCAGGAAAAAAAAGTTTGTCCCAATCCGTTGAGAATTCGCCCGTTCCCAGCATTACCAGAAATACATACATATATATGAGGACAAAAGTTGAGTAACCTCTATAGACCGCGGAGCGGCCCTTCGGGCCGCTCCGCGGTCAAAAATATACCATTTCTCGGTCAAATAAACTTGGCCAACCGAGAAAAAATGTTCCGGGCAATCTTACGTTCATAGAATTATCCGAAATGAAAATGATCTCAAACTCCGGTTTCCAGAGGGTTTGTCGAAGTGCTGCTGGACAGTGCCAGCTCCGTAAGCGATTGCTACAAGGCCTTTGGCTCAGTGGACCTAAGCTGTGACCTGCTGAACAGGGCGCCTGTCCTTATCATTCCCCCATTTGAAAGTCCAAATACTTCTTTTCATATGCTATGATCTCTTGCTTCAGTTTTTTTTCGCTGGAATTGAGTGCATGGTTTCGAACTGATCGGAATGGTTGTGAAGAAAGCGATGCTGTAATTAGGCGTCTTGTGTTGCCTGAAAGGGCCGGAGGAGGGGGCTCCAGCCAGCTGAAGGCGGCCCCTGAGGTTGGCGAAGAGGCGTGGAAAGAATATTGGACAGCCGTGAAATCCTAATTGAGCATGGGGAGGGCGGAGGTGTGAGTTTGGGAATGGAGAAGGGGGTAGTTATAAATGATTGAACAAATGTACGCATAAATCACACCAGAGTATTAAGAAATGTGGCAATAAAATAGCTTTGCATTATCTGCTAAGCTTTGCACATTATGCCAGCCATGTTTTAAGCTCTTATAGTCTTTTTCGAGTGCTAAGCTCAGTTGCTGTGAACACGTTCCATCCTTTCCTTGCTTCAGTCGTTAGCCATGCTCTTATTCTTATCATGCTTCAAATGAGATGATCAATTGATCACATTCGTCTACGCATGGTACTCAGAGCCTGGCCATTGGGGCAGACTCGGTCGTCGTCACAGAGCTTCTGCTCATAGAAGAGCTCGCAGATGCCCACCGCTTTCCGACTGCACCGGTCGTCGTCGATGCCGGCCTTGTAGGCGCACTCGGGGCCCAGGTGCAGCGTGAGGCAGCGGTCGCTGGACCAGGGAAAGTAAGGGTTGTGGCCCTTGGCGGCCCAGATGGCGTAGGGGATGCAGCTGCCGTCGCGGAAGCGGAACCGGTTCACCTCCCGGCTGAAGTTGTAGCCGGCCCCCGGCGGCGCCGCCCGCCCGCCTATCCAGGCGTAGGGGAAGCCGGACCAGCTGTGCTTGGCCAGGAGGGGCGAGGCGGCAAAGGCCTCCTTGAACCGGCTGATGAGGCGCCAGGAGCGGGGGATGGCCAGGGAGCCGCCGGCCGCCTGGCAGGCCGCCTCGGCGCCGTACCAGTCCAGGGGCTGGGAGTTGTTGGGGATCCCGTACACCCGCCCGTCCACCTCCAGACGATGCAGGAGCTCGGGGGCCGAGGCGCCGAGGAGGGAAAGCAGCGGGAGCAGGATGGGATGCATTCTTTGTTCAGCTGGCCTCAAGTCTGCAAGGTGAACTGGGCAGGTGAGGTTCGCGAAAGCTGGAAATGGTTCGAAAAAGCCGACTAAGGGAAAAGTTTAGGAGAAAAGTGGTTGAAATAGCGTAAAATGAGAAATGAAATGAAAAAAGGAAAGGAGCTGGAAGTTCGCAAGTTTTTATCATGATTCGCAAGTGAAGGGCTAATTTATGAGCACATCTTCCCTCTCTCGCCTTAAACATTTTCTATGTTTGCGTTTTGAAATCAGTGTTGCAAGGCATTATTCTTAAAAAATACAGGATAATCACCTTAAAAGTAAAGGTAAACAGCTTTGATAATTTTTTTTATAAAATATGAACCACAAATAAAAGCAAAAGTTTACCAAATTAAATTAATCACAAAAACGAATCGAACCGACAAATAAATCGACCGTAGGTCATTTGTCATGGACTCTTCACATTTTTTTATTCCTTGAGAACTAACGCGAATTTTCAAAAACTGTTTGGAAAAGCCGTTATTAAAAATAGGAAGCGCGAGCACTGCCACTTGATTGCATTAGAGTCGAGCCTTTCACAAAATATCTTTACACCGCGTTTTGTTTTTGTCGTTTCATTTTTATTTCTTGTTAAACTATTTGAAAATTTGAATAATGCTCTTCCTTCCTGTGCCTCTGTTTTACTGGACAAAAATACCAAATATTCTTGCATCGCATACTTTTGCCAAATTTAGCCTCCCTGTGTCCAGCTTCCATCGCCAGAGCGAATCGCTAGCTCGTCTCCAGCTTCAGCTCTGCTTTCATAGCCTGGGGCGTTTAGCAGCCGTAGTCCTATATTTTAAACGAAATCCTAAATAGTTTGCTCCATAATTTTCATTTGCTCGAATTCTT
>JASANA010006862.1:0-18813 GCA_030248095.1 Ptycholaimellus sp. GST1_10
TGAACGAAACAAAACCAGGAAAAAGCAGGAAAAAGCTGAAACAAATTGAGAAGGGACAGGAAATGATGAGGATTCGACCCAGTAGCTAACGCACTCTTTGTAGTCATCCAAGCGCTGAGATCAGCTTCTGCTTCCACTAAGCTCACTTTAAAGGCACAATGCAGACTTTACCACCATCACCGATTTCAATATTGCATGACTATCTTGATAGGGGGTGAGTGTGCAAGGGTGCAATGTTAAGCCTGTTTCTGCCAATGGCTTTTGGTTCAGAGATACGTCCATGAAAATGGTAATTTTATCAATTAGAAAAGGCTTCTTTTTGCATCAAACCAAATATACCACAATTACAATCTTTGTTACACAGTTGAAACATGGGAAAAATGGGTAGAAACGTAAAATTTGTAACAATTGGTATGCACTATAATTCTTGTTCTGAGAAAGACTGAAGGCCTTTTTAACATCGTTTGAATGTTGGAAAGATAGTTACGAAAGCTTTTAGGACGTATAACATCAAAAGAAAATGTTGAAGCACCTTCCGAAAATTATTTAGGCGAATTTCTCATTCTAAAATTGACCAAACTTTACTTTTAGTTAGTATGTTATAAATAATTACACGAAAATATCAGCCTTCTGAGTAGGGTTGAAATGTAGGGAGCTGTCACATTTTGGGCCACGCCATGTTGTGCCTATCGATTTTTTCAAATTTTAATGGCTAAAAACTTTAGTTCTAACCATCTCCAGCTATGATTGAATCGACAAAATCTGACGGGATATCCTGATTTTTTAATGAATTTTTTTGTATCAAATTTTCCTTTTTCCCCCTTTATAACGTGGGAAACTTTGAGATTTTTTTTCTCAAAATTTTTACTCAAAAGTGAAAAAACCAAATATGCTTGCAAGCTTACCATGATAGTAACTAACCATGAAAAAAAAATTAGGCCGATCAGTGAGGGTGGTAAAGTTAGCATTGTGCCTTTAAATTGAGTTCTAGTTTTGCTGTTTCATTTTATTTATTTAATTTATTTAATCGTGCTTAGCGCACATGCCTGGGGTGCCTCAGGGTAAAGGTGGCTCACTCAGGGTGAAGACGGGCTCATTTAGGGTGTTAGTGCAGCAGAAGTTTAGCAAGCTGCAAATGAGATGACTGATTTTCTACCCTGCCAAAGCCAGCGAGGGACTCCGTGCAACGATATCCAAACAGGAACACTGCAACACTGCCCCTGGCATCACGGAGTCTCCTTCGGCTTCCTACGCACCTCTAGACGATATGCATCACCTCCGTTGCCCCCCATTTCTTACACACCCCCCTACCATCCACTGAAGCATTCCTTGCTCACAGAATCTTCCTTCATTGCAATCTGGGCAGAAGTGAGACTGAGGTCGGGCAGAAAAGGTGATAAATCGACAAACCCTGCTGCCGCCAACGTCGACGAAGAAGGCTGAGGTCGGGCAGCAGCAGGGACTGCAAAGCCTAGCGCCAATCACGACCTCATCCTCAACCGCCCAGACCACAACCTCACCCCACCACAGAATATCCACTACGGTTCATAGCCATCACTCGCTTTCCGCATGTTTCAGGCTGTCCATAAGATAGCGAAGGTGATTTTGGCAGTTAATTGTATCATCGCATTCTGGAATGGGAGGAAATTAAGAGATAAAGGGATAAAGCATGGAGGAAGATTGTTTTATGATCATTTATAATATGGAGGGAAAAGCATTATAACATTACGACGGGGGCTATTATGGAGGTTGAAAAGGTCACCTCAGAAAACAACGCCATTCTTGTCCAGTTTAAGCTTTTTCCAAGCGGTTTTCTCTGAAGATAGTCCGAAGAGCATGGCCAACTACCAAAAAAACATACAGCCTCATGGAGCCACAAGAAAAAAACTTTTTCTGTGTGTCCTCGGCCCGGACTATTTTTTTCACCTACATTTGGAAAAAGGCGAAAATTTTTTGTTGTCATTTTCTCATCTTGTTATGTTTTTTGGATAGAGCTTTCTCTGATGCATCTGGGATGGTAATTCGTTTTTCCTAAATAGGAAGATTGATTGAGTTATGGTCTGTTGAAAATGGTCAAAATGCAGGTAAATTCGAATTATTTTCTAATATAAGACGAATTCTATTCTACTCAATCCTATAATGTTTCTGTTAATTGGTAGGTTCCTGTTTCTAATATTATCATCAACTAGGCAACCCGCATAATAGACTTTTGTTGTATAAGTGGCTTGCTTTTCCATACTTGTTAATGGACCTCGTTCCTAATACTTGGATAAAGGGTCTTGGCTTTAGCCTTTAGATGGCGTGGCATGGACTTTCGACCTTTGGCAGTCAGAGACGATGTGCTGGACCATCGCTTCTGTGTTGCCGATCGCAAACGAGCACCATCCTAACTGATCATCTCTAGGCGAGAAGTGATGGACCCGAAAGCTGGTTTGCATGAGCTGAACAAGAAGGATACCAAATGACACTTCTCCACTATGCCATAATTTCCACTGATTAGCTCATCTGGTCTCGTTTGATGTCTCGTCATTATTGGCGAAAGTATTAGAAGCTCTACTTAATTCTAAGCTGAAACATGCGCCGCCGGAGTAGTGATTTTAAACATATTCCCAAGTTTCAACGGAGCAGGAAAGGTGCAGGTGAACCTGACGAAGTACCTGGACAACTTGAAGTTCCGCTTCGAGAACGCCTTTGACAACGCCAACGACATAGTCTACCGCTTTAACTGCCCAGCCTCCAGTTCATAAAAGGGGTGCCCCCTCAAACGTGCTGCGGATAGGCGGAAGCTACGCATCCTGGAGGACGGGAAGAAGGCTGTGCAGATCGTGGGTCAGCGAGTCCGACCTTTATGTTCATGACCAATTCGACCTCTTCCCCCTCATCGCTCGCACCTAAGCAGTCAGAGACGACAGACAGACGTTTCAAATAAAATACATTGCGATAACATTCATTTGGAACACACCAGAAAATACAAGCATTTTACTAACTTTTATACAGCCATTGGGCTGGTTAAACTTTGGACAGTAAACATTTTTGCGCGGCCGAAGGCTGCCTGCCGCGGAGGGCAGGGCAGTCAGAGCTCCGGAGGCCGGAGGGCATGGGTGCGGAGGCTCCGGAGCGTAGCCTAGCATGCGAAGCATGCTAGGTGAAGCGTAGGGGCCGTAGCACCCATGCCCGGAGGCCGGAGGAGCTCTGGCGCCCTGCCCAAAGCGGCGGGCGGCCAAGGCCCGCTTAAGCAGTTACCCCATTTTTCGTCCGAATTCCGCATATATATATATATATAATACGGGTGATGCCATTTTGGGAGGGGTACTTGGGCACGCCGAATTCTAACCTAATCCCAGCATATGATACCTTTTTGGATAGATCTCAGCAAGTTGTGCAACATATATTAGGCGCACTATGTTCCAACAATGATGAAAACCAAAACTGGTTGAAAATGTGCGCAATTTTGCCATTTTTGGCCATTTTTTAACTTTGAAACTTCATAGCTCCACCAGTTTTTAACTTTTCCTGGCGGACTTTTTTTTAAATTCAAGCTACAACTGTTCTGCATCAAATTAAATGATTACATTTGGCTTTTTCAGTAAAAATTATTTTAAAAAGTCGAGTTGACTGATGTGCATTTTGCAGATTCTGACCTACCCAAGGAGCCAATGTTTTATTGATTTATTATGATCATTTTCATGCACTGATTGTTCAGTAAGAATTGTTATGTTGCAATGCTTTCAAATGATAGCTCAGCATGTCCGATTGAGCAATCATTTGGGATGTTTTGGATATTTTGATATTCAAATCACATTTTGATTCCTATTTTTAGATTTTGTAAACCTAGAAATAAAGTTGAATAACCAATAATCAGCTTACTGAACTAAAACCCACTGATATTGTAGTGACATTTTTGTTTCATTTTAGCATTTGTAAATTTATACTAGGTGGTTCACAAGAGTGGCCGCGCAAAGCGCGGCCACTGACCAATATTACTAGTATATATATATGTGTGTCCGTTCGCGGCCAGTACTCCGCGGTTTTTCAATGAAATTGGCTGAAATTTTGCATGAAGGTCCGCCTGGGTGGTGGCTCGAGGCGTTTTTTTGCGATCGGCGTCATTTTCAGTGGTTCTTGATTTATGGTCAAAAACCTGAAATTTTATGACCTTGAAATTCGAAAGTTTTCGAAAAATTGCATTTTCTTTAATTAAATATTAATTAAATCGCATTAAGTGCCTCAGAAACCAAAACTAGACCTATAAGTTTTTTTTAGTTTTATTTCATTACTTAATGAGGTGGGCAAGGCCGCGCACCACTTGGCAACAGCCAAGAATACCTTGTAAAAGCACGAATTCTCTCACCATGAAACAAGGCAGTCAATAAATTAGTGGTCTAGCGTAAGTATAGGTCTTTAGCAATTTACCGAAACATCAGCGTTCGAACCATTTACGGAACAAGACTAAAATGCTACAGCATGCGAAGCTTATGAATTTTCAATCATCAAAAAGAAATAGACAAGTTGTAAAACAATCGTAATTTATTTAGTTTTTAATTGAGCATAAATTTTTACAGGTCCATTTCATTGGTATTAGTCAATCTAAAAACTCCACTGCTCATTCATAAGCAGGCGGCAATTTTGGCACAAAGAGGACAAAAACTTTAAAAAAAGTAATGAAAAAGTTTAATGGAAAAGAAATTGTTTAATTTTCATAATATAATAAAACAAAAAAATTTATTTTTGACCGCGGAGCGGCCCGAAGGGCCGCTCCGCGGTCTATAGAGGTTACTAAACTTTTGTCCTGGTATATATATATATATGTATGTATTTCTGGAAATGCTGGGAACGGGCGAATTCTCAACGGATTGGGACACACTTTTTTTTTCCTGAAAGGTAATGCAATTTTAGGAAGATCTGGAGGGGTGGAACGGGTTTCCGAGCATTTGAAACATTACTTTTTTGGGTAGAAAGGCTTGAAAATTGCAATATAGAGTTTTTGCGCTGTAGCACCTGTAGTCTTGAGAATTGCACAGACAACTTAAGTTTTTTTGTTCACAAGTCGTATATAACGATTCCAAATCTGTGCTTATTTTTGAAAACGGTTGAGAAACCACAGACTTGCCCTCTTGAGTGACAAACTTTTATGCATGACAATAGCATCAATAATTAGTAGCAGTTGAACGGCTGATAATTGAACAGAACACTTGAGTTTTTTTGTTCACAAGTCGTATATAACGATTCCAAATATGTGCTTACTTTTGAAAATGGTTGAGAAACCACATACTTGCCTTCTTGAGTGATGAACTTTCACACATGACAATAGCATCAATAATTAGTAGCAGCTGAACGGCTGATAATTGAACAGAAGACTTTGGTTTTTTGATTCACAAGTCGTATATAACGATTCCAAATCGGTGCTTACTTTTGAAAATGGTTGAGAAACCACATACTTTTCCTTTTGAGATGCAATGTTCACTCTCACAGCAGAAATTTTCCTTAATTTATGGCTTTTGCTACATGTGAATGTGTAAGCGCTCCGCGGTCACCTATTGCGCTTTGCGCCATATACTTGTTTAGTTGTAAAAAATGAACAATATCGAAATCAAATTGAAACAGGCTAAAGCAAATTTAAGTTTTGCAGGCATTTATTTGCATTGTGATCAATTTTTTGTGACGAATGCTTCAATTGGGACACTTTTTCTTCTTTGATAGGCTTTGAAAATACTAAGGATCAAAAAATAATTTTACAAATTTTATTTAAAAAATTAAACATTAAAAATAATTCAAAAATTAAGCAAAAAATGAAGATAAACATAAATACTCTTCTGAGGAAGGTTTACCTGCCATAAATTGCCGCCTGCTTATCAATGAGCAGTGGAGTTTTTAGATTGACTAATACCAATGAAATGGACCTGTAAAAATTTATGCTCAATTAAAAACTAAATAAATTACGATTGTTTTACAACTTGTCTATTTCTTTTTGATGATTGAAAATTCATAAGCTTCGCATGCTGTAGCATTTTAGTCTTGTCTATATTATCTTTCACTAATTTTTGTCCTCTTGATCAGTGGATATTGTAGACGAACCTGTTAAAATTTTAACTCAAAATGGTTTATAATATTAATGAAAATTTATCACAATTTTGTCACACCTAGTCTAGTTCTTTTTGATGATTGACAATTCATAAGTGGCTCATGCTGTAGCATTTTAGACTTGTCTAGATCTTGGCCATGTGGAAGAGATATTTAATATTTACTTGCCACATGAACAAGGCTTCAAACTGTCATTGAGGAAAATCCATTGCTTGGTGTTTTTGTTTGGTAGGTAATTCCATTTTCCATGAAGCTCAAACCTAACCTGACCATCAGTTTATCAAAAAAAATGCGCGATTTCACTAAATTGAATTAATTGAATTTTTCCAGGTTTTTTTTTACAAAATTTCTAATCTTCTAAGGCTAATATCAAATTTCACGATTTTCCCCATCCAGGTCTCACTGAAAGCTTTCGATTGAAATATATTTCATCCAATATTCAAGGAGTTGTAGCTTGCAACATGCAACCATCCAAAAACTCGATTGCCCATTCATAACTAGGGCGCCATAGGATCTATCTACCACCAACCATTCATAGCTAGGTCGATGACTCTAAGACCCCATAAAGCTCACAAACCTATTGCATACAAGCTAACCTGCGCATCAGTTTTAAAAAAATGCGCAGTTTGGCTTCATTGAAACATAAGCGAAATGGGTAGAGCACAAAATCAAACCAAATCGCTCTCAAAAACTTGAATTGACTGGGAAATTTCTCCATGGTACTTATTACAAAAAAAGAACCAGTGAAAAGCTGAAGCAATTTGCTAAAACACGTAATTCTTGGATTTTTGAATTTTGCTTTTGTTCTAAAGTTAGACTACTTCAAAGACAGAGAAGTCATATTTTTTTACTGCTTTTTCAGGTTTTTTCAAAATTTCTAAAATTCTATGGCTAAAATCAAAATTCCACGATTTTCGTCATCGAGATCTCCTTACAAGCTTTCGATTGGTGTATAAATTTCCATGGTTTCATTCAACATCCAAGGCGCTGAACCTCGGGACACGCGACCACCCAAAAACTCGATCACCCATTCATAACTAGGGCGCTGTCGCGCCCTAGGACTGTCGCGCCCTAGGATTTGGGCACAGATAATCCTGCGGAAGAAGCACCTGCTGGACAAGCTGAACGGGAGGTTCTCGCTCATCAACCTGGCAGGAAACGAACGTGGCGCGGACGGACATCATGAACGGTGCCAAGGTCGGCAGCAGCAAATAACGCAACACTCGCATGGAGCCCACTGAGATCGACAAGTTTTGCCGCATCCTTCTTCTTCTTTTACTTTTACTTTTTCCTTTTTCTGATGGGACGGAAAGGATGATAAGGGATGAAATATTCCGAAACAAAATGGTAAGAGCTTTAGTTATGGGAAAATTGATGTTTCAAAGAATTGAAACTTGCGCAACGCGGTTTATCAGTGTTGATGGTTTCCGGTCATCCACATTTTAATGGTCATATCGAAACTAGACCCAGACTAGACTAGACTAGACTATACTATATGTAATTTAAGACAAACAGGGTAAAAGTAAGACAGAATCTGGCTGGGCTGTGGAACTGATGCTTGCAGGAGCTTGCTGGCTCTAAAGGAATGCATTTGAGCGATGGGGAAAAAGGCCTCGCACCTTCCTTTCCACGCCGCTAAAACTTTCCACGCCTTCCTTTCCACTCCTTTTCGGCGAAAACACTCGCACCTGCATGGTATCCTGACACTACTCACTCTATTTTTTCTGCTCAGCCACCCAATGTTTCAGTGAATGTTTAAATTCAATTCGGTCAGGTAGTTTAGGTAATATGGCAAAGAAAGCAAGCTCAATCAACCAGCATAGAATGTTCGAAATTGTTCCACAGCTTCACTGGGACTACATGATAAGATGCCAGTATGTGCTGATATAGCTGCAAAAGCTTCAGCTAAGCTATCATCCAGTGCCTGAGAAGCTTTGTCAGGGAAGCCTTGCAGATCATCATGATACCGCCGGGTGTGAACTATGTCGAGCACTCGCTGAACTCCCTGCACTACTCCGACGGCATCCGAGAGCTGGGCACCTAGGCCAAAGAGGAGGTCCGCCTCCTGCCGCCCCTACCCGAGCTCACCCACTTTTCCCATCTTTCACTCTCAGCACTTTAAATCTCTTCTGATTTTATTATTCAATCGTCTATCTTCTTGTCTCTAATCTGATAGGTTTTGTGTGGGGGAATGGGAATTGGCAGGAGCGTCGGAGGATCAGCGTCGACTATGTCGCTTGCCCTTGTCACAGCCATCAGCTAGTCAAGAACCAGCCAGAAATGCATGGATCAGACTGCCTGAGTTTTACGATTGGCTTTTGGCTTTGAGGTTGAAAATGAATAGGCCGGTAAAGAACAGGCAGCAGCTGCAGAAGCTCACCAATCGGCCGGACTATTGCCTGAACTACTTCGTCAACAGCCTGTGCAATCAACTCCAGGCCACCGTTGACCAGAGTTCCACGCTCAATCGCTGCACCATCTTTCATTTCTCTGTTTCCTGAGGGGAATTCCGATGGAACTGTGGACCTTTTTTTTGAACCAATGAAGAGAAAATCAAATTTATTCCTTCCCCGACTGAAGAGTCAAATTAAGATGCGGTTTCTGAGAGGAGCAAGTATGAAACAGTGTCTCCCACCGAGAATCGAGAAAATTCTCGTTTTATAGTAATATTATCGGGCGGGACACCATTTTTGGGAAAATCTCATGTTTGCTACTCGTTATCGATTTTACCTCCAAACCCAGAAAAAACCTAGTATTTTGCCCTCTTTTCTGAGGCATTCTGGCTGCCCCCGTCCCTGTGTTGAAGCATAGGGAGGCTCCCCCGACCCTGTGTTATAGCATAGGGAGCCTCCCCCGTCCCGTCCCTGTGTTGAAGCATATGGAGGCTCCCCCGACCCTGTGTTGAAGCATAGGGAGCCTCCCCCTCCCCTATGTTATAGCATAGGTAGCCTCCCCCGTCCCTGTGTTGAAGCATAGGGAGCCTCCCCCTCCCCTATGTTATAGCATAGGGAGCCTCCCCCGTCCCTGTGTTATAGCATATGGAGGCTCCCCCGACCCTGTGTTATAGCATATGGAGGCTCCCCCGACCCTGTGTTATAGCATAGGGAGGCATAGGGAACCCTTCTGTAGTAGAAAAATTCAAAAATTTAAAAAAAAATTAAAAAATTAAAAATTTTGCATTTCTCGTTTTTTTCTTCTCGATATTTACTCAGAAATACAGCAAAAAAATATGACTATTTAGCCATATTCCGCGGATTTGAAATATAACGACTAACCGATATGCTTTTCTCGGTTCTTCATTCTCGGTATTTTCTCGATATTTACTCGGAAATACGGCAAAAAAAAATACGACTATTTAGCCGTATTCCGCGGATCTGAAATATAACGACTAACCGATATGCTTTCTGGGTTATATTGCGGATTAGCCGTTCTCGTCCGGGAAATTTTTTCTGGGTAGTCGTTCTAGTTATCGTATTTGGCTTTTGGGAAAGGTGGGAAACACTGGTATGAAACGGGCTGAATTTTGGACTGATTGCAGGTGGGTGGAAAGGCATGTAGTTTTTCCTGCCAAGGCAAAGACAGTTCTGTGAATCAACATAATCTGTGATTGAACCATCCTGAATATTAAAGAAATTTCTATAGCCTGCCAATCACAGCATTGAGCACCACTGGCTGACTGTTGCTGGCGCCTATAGCGCGCCAACAGTCACCCATTCCTAACAATGCCTTTTCAAAGTTGCTTTCAGCCATGGAATGCTAGGTTATTTAAGAAGCCTTCCTCTTGGTGGAACCGTAAATATGGGCTGTGGAAGCAAATGCCGCCATGGAGCTGTTCTATCCTTCAGCTAATGCCTTCGGCAAGTTGCAAATACACAGTCAACTAACTGTAATTCTGCTTTAAGGCATCCTAAACCTCCCGATTGCCATCGCTCTGTTGTCTTCCGGCACCTTTCTTATCGCGCACAAGGCCGCCTACCATAAACGGTGCCGATTATCTACCAACAAACAGCAAGAAAAACAAAAGGTATTTCAGAATATGGCACGGCAATTGGGGCGGCCTGCTTGTTTTGATTTAGCATTAAGAATTAAATGATTTAGCATTAAGAATTAAACATTTAGAATTAAATTTTTATTTTGCTTAATTTTCATAAATTTCACTCTGCTCTCAATGTATCAATGCATGCGTAGCTCCGCTTCTTTTTACCATTGACTGCGTTGTTCAATTTCAAGCCACAAACTATGTTGCAGGGGCTAGTGCAAGCTTTTTTGGGCCTACCTATCCTCAATGAATGCTTTGAGGCACCCCTGCTGATATGTTTCACAGGCATTGTAGTTGTGCTGGATTCGTACGTGGCGCCTTTAGAAGTTTGCTAGAGGCGATGATGGGCTATTTGTGGATGCTGCGATGTATATCGAGCAGGTGCTTGCAGCAGATGTCGGATGAGGATAGGATAAGTTGCTGGTTAACAGCCATCTCTAAACGTGACGCCAATATTAAGAGGCGGAATTCGATAGGCTCAAAATGTGAGATTCCAGATTTGAAAAATGAAGTTACTCTGATTCGAATGAATTTATGCCGCAGTCCAAGGCAATTTAGTTCTCATCTCTGTGCCCAAGCCGTTTCCCAAAAAATGGTTTTGTTGGCCTGATATGGTCACTTTTGTAAAATGCACTTTTTTGGCCTTTGAAACCTGCAATTTCAATTTTTGAAAATTTTGTTTTAGAAATTTCAGATAATTGTGGATCATTATACATCAATCGAAAGGTAATTAGGAGACAAAAAAGCTGGTGTACTCCATTTTTGGCATAAGTTATTCCGAAAAGCGTAATTTTGAAAAATCAAAAATTTTGTTTTTTCAGTTTTGGCACAAAAAAACTGATAGCTCAAATTTGAGTGGTTTTGCCAAGGGGTGGACCATAACCACGTTAAAATTCAGGTTCTTGTGGTCATTTTGATATATAACACGCCTGGTTTCGGTTTGTTAGAATCAGGAATTTTTTCGATTGAAAATTGGCACTCAACATTTGACCCTATGTTAAAGCATAGGCAAAATTTTCGGAAAAATTTTTTTTGTCTAGATTTCTATTTTTACTGCCAAAATATCCCTTCTTTAGGCTCCAATACACCTTTATGTATCATTGGTTTCTTTTGTTTTAGTTCAAAATATGTCAATCCTGAATCAACTATTTCCTATGCTTAAGCATAGGCCATATTGGACTTCTTTCACATTTTCGAAGTTTTTGGGTCATAACTCAACTAGATCTCCACCAATTTCAACAAACTTTTTTTTCACAGAAACCTTAGAAACATTTTGCTTCAATTGAGACCAGCTACAGCTATTAATAATGAACAGAGGTGTTATGGCACTGAATTATGTTACCAAAAGCTGTTTGTAGGCTAATAGGTGTGTGCTAAAATAATTAAGTGCCGTGCAACCTGTGTGCAGTTTACATACATTTTTTGGGAACATAATGATGACAAAGCATTTGGGCTTTCTGTGAAAAAAAAGTTTGTTGAAATTGTGTTTGTTGAAACAAGACATATTATTGGTGCTTTAATCTCGTTTTAGGTCAGAGCCAGACATCATTATTCTGTTAGCGCGTCTTTCTCGGGGTTGGGGCTAGATCTAGGGAAATTCTCATCGGTTCGCTTGGTGAACTAGAGTCAATTCTTTGAAATGGTGTATTTTTGTTGTAGAATCTATAAAAGTGGACCCAAAATGAACTAAACCTATGCAGGCGATCGGGATAGTGCTGCTCATCACCTCCATTCTTAGTGCCTCATTTCGCATGTATGGCCGTCTGCCGCTGTTTTCAGTGTGATTCCCCAGTTTGGCTGACCCCATATTACAAATAAACATTTGGATTAACGATAAGCATAAAAAATCTATCAAAACTCCAAGTGCGGGGGATGGCGAGATCGTTGGTGGTATAATAGCGCATCATTTTAAAAATACCATTAAGAAAATTAATAAAAGCAACTTAATTTTTTTAGTAATATTTGAAATTTACTTAATTAGATGTAACACAATAAACTAATCAAAAAAGAATCAATTGGACTAGCTAAGAAAATGTTAATTTTCAAGGCATTATCGCATATGATCAATTTTGGTTTTCAGTACTCACCATACTTAAATTTTGGCAGTTTTTTCTTCACAGCAGCATTGTAAAATGTCGCCTTAATTGAAAATGATTTAATTGAATTTATTGAAAAATAATGAAAATGTAAAAAATGCTAAGTTTTAAATAAATAAATCAAATAGTCAAGCAAAACTAAAGAAAAACAAAAAATTACGTAATTTGTTGACAGAGGGTTTCTGTTATTGTGGAGGCATGATTTTAAACTATTATAGTGTAGTATAAAGGCTCATGCATCCATGCTGTCATAAATTGTTCGCATGCTTATTACTGAAATTGTGAATCTTCGATTCAGTGTTTTATTTACTCTTAGCTGGTCTCTTTTTAATGCTTGCACCTAAAATGGCTTGGGCATAAAGGTAATGAAATTTTTTTTATTGATTCACCCGACATGATTTAGCTTGGGCTATAAGGTGATGAAATTAAATTTTAAAATCTTATCATGAAATTATGCTTACTCAACTTTAAACTTTTCTAAAGAGCTAAGAGAGCCCAGAAAATTTTCACCGTTTTATTATTGCAATTTTATGGCATGGAAAAGCATGAAAAGCATGAAAAACCAATTAACTTTGCATAAATGACTATGCATTAAAATATTTATCATACAAAATTAATGATTTATCATAACAAAATCAAAATTTTAGGAAATTTCTATGATTAAAAATTATTTAAAGTAATTATTTTTTTCATTAATGCATAGTTTTCTGCAATGTTAATTAATGTTTAGTTTTAATTTTTAGTTTTATCTAAACAATCATCCTAAGGTGTGCAAAATTGTCTGGGCTCTCTTAGCTCTTTAGAAAAGTTTAAAGTTGAGTAAGCATAATTTTATGATAAGATTTTAAAATTTAATTTCATCACCTTATAGCCCAAGCTAAATCATGTCGGGTGAATCAAAAAAAATTTCATTACCTTTATGCCCAAGCCATTTTAGGTGCAAGCATTAAAAAGAGACCAGCTAAGAGTAAATAAAACACTGAATCGAAGATTCACAATTTCAGTAATAAGCATGCGACAATTTATGACAGCATGGATGCATGAGCCTTTATACTACACTATAATAGTTTAAATCATGCCTCCACAATAACAGAAACCCTTTTTCAACAAATTACGTAATTTTTTGTTTTTCTTCAGTTTTGCTTGACTATTTGATTTATTTATTTAAAACTTAGCATTTTTCACATTTTCATTATTTTTCAATAAACTCAATTAAATCATTTCAATTAAGGCGACATTCAATGCTGCTGTGAAGAAAAAACTGCCAAAATTTAAGTATGGTGCATACTAAAACCAAAATTGATCATATGCAAATGCCTGAAAATTAACATTTTCTTAGCTCAGTCCAATTGATTCTTTTTTGATTAGTTTATTGTGTTACATCTAATTAAGTAAATTTCAAATATTACTAAAAAAATTAAGTTGCTTTTATTAATTTTCTTAATGGTATTTTTAAAATGATGCGCTATTATACCACCAACGATCTCGCCATCCCCCGCACTTGGAGTTTTGATAGATTTTTTATGCTTATCGTTAATCCAAATGTTTATTTGTAATATGGGGTCAGCCAAACTGGGAATCACACTGAAAACAGCGGCAGACGGCCATACATGCGAATGAGGCACTAAGAATGGAGGTGATGAGCAGCACTATCCCCATCGCCTGCATAGGTTTAGTTCATTTTGGGTCCACTTTTATAGATTCTACAACAAAAATACACCATTTCAAGAATTGACTTAGTTCACCAAGCGAACCGATGAGAATTTCCCTAGTCTAGCCCCAACCCCGAGAAAGACGCGCTAACCAGAATAATGATGTTGGCTCTGCCTAAAACGAGATTAAAGCACCAATAATATGTCTTGTTTCAACAAACACAATTTCAACAAACTTTTTTTTCACAGAAAGCCCAAATGCTTTGTCATCATTATGTTCCCAAAAAATGTATGTAAACTGCACACAGGTTGCACGGCACTTAATTATTTTAGCACACACCTATTAGCCTACAAACAGCTTTTGGTAACATAATTCAGTGCCATAACACCTCTGTTCATTATTAATAGCTGTAGCTGGTCTCAATTGAAGCAAAATGTTTCTAAGGTTTCTGTGAAAAAAAAGTTTGTTGAAATTGGTGGAGATCTAGTTGAGTTATGACCCAAAAACTTCGAAAATGTGAAAGAAGTCCAATATGGCCTATGCTTAAGCATAGGAAATAGTTGATTCAGGATTGACATATTTTGAACTAAAACAAAAGAAACCAATGATACACTAAGGTGTATTGGAGCCTAAAGAAGATATTTTGGCAGTAAAAATAGAAATCTGAGACAAAAAAATTTTTCCGAAAATTTTGCCTATGCTTTAACATAGGGTCAAATGTTGAGTGCCAATTTTCAATCGAAAAAATTCCTGATTCTAACAAACCGAAACCAGGCGTGTTATATATCAAAATGACCACAAGAACCTGAATTTTAACGTGGTTATGGTCCACCCCTTGGCAAAACCACTCAAATTTGAGCTATCAGTTTTTTTGTGCCAAAATTGAAAAACCAAAATTTTTGATTTTTCAAAATTACGCTTTTCGGAATAACTTATGCCAAAAATGGAGTACACCAGCTTTTTTGTCTCCTAATTACCTTTCGATTGATGTATAATGATCCACAATTATCTGAAATTTCTAAAACAAAATTTTCAAAAACTGAAATTGCAGGTTTCAAAGGCCAAAAAAGTGCATTTTACAAAAGTGACCATATCAGGCCAACAAAACCATTTTTTGGGAAACGGCTTGGGCACAGAGATGAGAACTAAATTGCCTTGGACTGCGGCATAAATTCATTCGAATCAGAGTAACTTCATTTTTCAAATCTGGAATCTCACATTTTGAGCCTATCGAATTCCGCCTCTTAATATTGGCGTCACGTTTAGAGATGGCTGTTAACCAGCAACTTATCCTATCCTCATCCGACATCTGCTGCAAGCACCTGCTCGATATACATCGCAGCATCCACAAATAGCCCATCATCGCCTCTAGCAAACTTCTAAAGGCGCCACGTACGAATCCAGCACAACTACAATGCCTGTGAAACATATCAGCAGGGGTGCCTCAAAGCATTCATTGAGGATAGGTAGGCCCAAAAAAGCTTGCACTAGCCCCTGCAACATAGTTTGTGGCTTGAAATTGAACAACGCAGTCAATGGTAAAAAGAAGCGGAGCTACGCATGCATTGATACATTGAGAGCAGAGTGAAATTTATGAAAATTAAGCAAAATAAAAATTTAATTCTAAATGTTTAATTCTTAATGCTAAATCATTTAATTCTTAATGCTAAATCAAAACAAGCAGGCCGCCCCAATTGCCGTGCCATATTCTGAAATACCTTTTGTTTTTCTTGCTGTTTGTTGGTAGATAATCGGCACCGTTTATGGTAGGCGGCCTTGTGCGCGATAAGAAAGGTGCCGGAAGACAACAGAGCGATGGCAATCGGGAGGTTTAGGATGCCTTAAAGCAAAATTACAGTTAGTTGACTGTGTATTTGCAACTTGCCGAAGGCATTAGCTGAAGGATAGAACAGCTCCATGGCGGCATTTGCTTCCACAGCCCATATTTACGGTTCCACCAAGAGGAAGGCTTCTTAAATAACCTAGCATTCCATGGCTGAAAGCAACTTTGAAAAGGCATTGTTAGGAATGGGTGACTGTTGGCGCGCTATAGGCGCCAGCAACAGTCAGCCAGTGGTGCTCAATGCTGTGATTGGCAGGCTATAGAAATTTCTTTAATATTCAGGATGGTTCAATCACAGATTATGTTGATTCACAGAACTGTCTTTGCCTTGGCAGGAAAAACTACATGCCTTTCCACCCACCTGCAATCAGTCCAAAATTCAGCCCGTTTCATACCAGTGTTTCCCCACCTTTTCCCAAAAGCCAAATACGATAACTAGAACGACTACCCCAAAAAATTTCCCCGGACGAGAACGGCTAATCCGCAATATAACCCAGAAAGTATATCGGTTAGTCGTTATATTTCAGATCCGCGGAATACGGCTAAATAGTCGTATTTTTTTTTGCCGTATTTCCGAGTAAATATCGAGAAAATACCGAGAATGAAGAACCGAGAAAAGCATATCGGTTAGTCGTTATATTTCAAATCCGCGGAATATGGCTAAATAGTCATATTTTTTTGCTGTATTTCTGAGTAAATATGAGAAGAAAAAAACGAGAAATGCAAAATTTTTAATTTTTTAATTTTTTTTTAAATTTTTGAATTTTTCTACTACAGAAGGGTTCCCTATGCCTCCCTATGCTAGAACACAGGGGTCGGGGGAGCCTCCATATGCTATAACACAGGGTTGGGGGAGCCTCATATGCTATAACACAGGGACGGGGGAGGCTCCCTATGCTATAACATAGGGAGGGGAGGCTCCCTATGCTTAGACACAGGGACGGGGGAGGCTACCTATGCTATAACATAGGGAGGGGAAGCTCCCTATGCTTAAACACACAGGGTCGGGGAGGCCTCCATATGCTTGGAGGGACACAGGACGGGACGGGGGAGGCTCCCTCTGCTATAACACAGGGTCGGGGGAGCCTCCCTATGCTTCAACACAGGGACGGGGGCAGCCAGAATGCCTAGGAAAAGAGGGCGAAATACTAGGTTTTTTCTGGGTTTGGAGGTAAAATCGATAACGAGTAGCAAACATGAGATTTTCCAAAAATGGTGTCCCGCCCGATAATCTTACTATAAAACGAGAATTTTCTCAATTCTCGGTGGGAGACGCTGTTGCGTCTGCTACTGTGCGACCGCCATCTGCATGCGACTCTTCAGTCGGGGAAGGAATCAATCTGATTTTCTCTTCATGGTTCAAAAGAAAGGTTGCAGCAGTTCCATCGGAAATTCCCCTCAGGAAACAGAGAAATGAAAGATGGCTACAGCGTGGGTAAGGACGTCAGAACTCTGGTCAACGGTGGCCTGGAGTTGATTGCACAGGCTGTTGACAAAGTAGTTCAGGCAATAGTCCGGCCGATTGGTGAGCTTGCTGCAGCTGCTGCCTGTTACTTACCGGCCTATTCATTTTCAACCTCAAAGCCAAAAGCCAATCGTAAAACTCAGGCAGTCTGATCCATGCATTTCTGGCTGGTTCTTGACTAGCTGATGGCTGTGACAAGGGCAAGCGACATAGTCGACGCTGATCCTCCGACGCTCCTGCCAATTCCCATTCCCCACACAGCAATCAGTGGTAAGTTGCTGCTCAGATGCAACCCGAAAACACCTCTTGTAGTTGCACTTTCAGTGCGTTTAGCTTCAGGCCTTTCTGGCAATTGATAAATTTGTGCATTTCGCGGGCTTTGCTTCCAGAAATGTGCAATTTTATTTGTCAGAAATATCTAAACGTTTTGTATGCGAGTGATCTTGTGATCTTTATGAATTGAAGAAGTAGGCCTCACAAGATCAGTTCGTCCTTCTCGCTTTAGTTTTGCTTTTTTTTAACCGACAGTAATTTATTTAAAAATGATGGTTTTGTCGGTTATTTTAAAAAATTGCAACTTGGATAAGGAACGTCCAAGTGTTTTCTGAATTTTAAATTCGCATTTAAAAAAAACGAGCCGGGCCCGCGCCTCTTTCTTTGAGGGGGGAGTATTTTCGTTTCTAACTAATTTGCTATTGAAATGTTAGAATAAATTTATATGTTTAATTATTTTAATAGAAACGAAATTACTAAAGTAAAACAAGAGTCTTATAGAGATATAAATTTAAGAGAAACACATTATGACGAAGGTTTTATAAATGAAGATACTGTATTAATTGAAGATTTTGGAAGAAAGCTTATCATTGATAAATATTTTGGGGGTAGATCTTATGAATTAGAAATTATTATTGATATGTATGATAAGGTTTATTCCAATGTTATGGATTCTTTAATGAGAGAAAAATATTTAGAATTCGAAGGAGAATTATTGCCTATTAACAAAGTATCTAAAAGATGTTTTGATGATCATGTTTTTGAATATGCACAAAAAGTAGTTTTAACACATGATCCTGCTGTTCTTTTTTATGTTAGAGACTTTGTTAATGCAAAAAGTTATTTGGATTTTCATGAATTTATTGCTTCATCTTCACAGAAATCCAAATCCTTTTTGTGTGGTTTATTCGGATTCTAAAGGTTTTTCAGATTCGTCATATATGTGTTTTTTATAAACAAACTTAACTCTACGCTTGATGGCTCCATAAGTATCGTTTGGTACTAATAGATCAAGCGTGAAATGATTTGTTGTTACTATCCTGGGTGTTTCCTTAGGTATCTCTATAAACGAGTGTTTTACGTTCATCTGAGTGTCATTCTCAGTATCAAATAAACTGATGACATCTTCTCTTGAAAGTTTGTTTTTTAAATTTATGTCATCTATTATTATTCCGTCATTTGCACTTGAAAAATCCTTTAATTTATCTAAATGACGGACAAAAAGACCATTAGGAAGAAGTGCTTTAGCTAGTGTAGTTTTTCCTATACCACTTGGTCCAGCTAACACTAGCGTCTCTTTTTTACTATTCCAATTGAGAACTTCTTCCGGAATATTTTTTATTTGATCTGTTGGAATGGCACT
>JASANA010006863.1:0-11915 GCA_030248095.1 Ptycholaimellus sp. GST1_10
AATGTCCTCCATACCAAGTCATCCCATGAATGAGTTGAAGTTGGCAGTGGCTGGGAGACTGCGGAAATGAGATACGGGAAGAAAGTGGAACATTGATGGCGATGACGTGGGCCTTGGCCACATCGCGAACGTCCACCACGGGCAGCATCAGTCGCGGCAGGCAGGGGCCCGAAGGCACCAGCAGCTCTTTCATCGTCTACAGCCCTTCCTACTGCCGGGCAAGTAGAAACAAAAGAAAGGACTGCCTCAGCTGAGTGACAGACACTGGAGCCGAGTATGGGACCCAGCATCAGACCCGGATTCAGCACCACCAGCTCGAATCGCTCCTTTTCTGCAGCAGCTTTCTTCACTTTCCAATTTTTTCTTCATTTTTCATTTTCCTGATAAAACTGGACAAGAGGCGAACCTTGCAACTGCTCCAGAAACTCCCAGGCAGCCCGCTCCGCCAGCGTTTTGGCCTTGAAATAGGCGTCCATATCCAGCCCCGTCACCTGGCTCCAGTCCTCCTCCGTCAACTTCCTTCCCGCCCTAGCCAGCTGGCCATCTCAACAACCACCTTTCCAGCACCTCAAGCTTCGGTGGAAGAGGCAACAGGCAATGGCGGCCATGGATGAAGTGAGGACTACCCGCTTCACTGTGCCCGCCGCCGCTCTCAACACCTGTGCCAGCCATGGATGATGGATGAGGCGGTGGGAGAGAGAACATTGAGAGTCCCATCCACTGCAGGGCGAACGAGCAGACTCTCGTCCTGGCTCACGAAGCGAGGGCAGGCCAGGTGCAGGATGCAGGAGACTCCAGCCACGGCCCTGTCATCAAAGAATGCGGACAGTTGGTAAGTGCAACTTGGTGCTCTTACGGCTTCCAGCTCTCCTCCTCCAGCAGATCCGCCTCCACCAGCTCCAGTCGCTCCTTCAATGTTCCATGATGGCAGGGCGGGAAGCAATGGAAGACTGGTGAACTTGATGAGGGAGATCCTTGAGGGCCTGCGTTTTCCTGCCCGCTTTGAGGCTGCGAACAGTAGCGCGAACTCGATAGCCCGCTTTGAGAGCTTCATAGACGCAGTGCAAGCCCAGAAACCCACTTCCACCCGTCACCAAAATCAGACCTTCTGTTTATACTTTTCTTTTCATCAATTTTGGAATTGTTTAGTGGTTGGTGGAAAAAAATAAAAACCCGTTTCGTCCGTAGTTGCTGACATTAGTCGGAGGTTGGTTTTAATTTCTAGCTTCTGTGGATAGAATGTCGACGCCGGAAAGAGAAAGCGCGGCAGACTTCTTTTATGTTCAAGTCCTGCTCGGCAAACATTTCTCACTTCTTTTTGTCCTGGCAAAGTTACTTGCGCTGGTTTGAGAACACTGCATACAACACTTTCTTTCACCATTCATAGTCATTTCTTTCACCATTCTTCAAAAGGAATGCAGCAGCTTTTTTATTTGTTGCATAAATGATCAGCATGAAATGAAAAATGTCGGGCAAAAGTAGAGAAAAATATTAAGACACAGGTACAACGTAGTCTGGTTTCCTAGGTACAAGGCCGTATTGAATCAATGAGTGTCCCATATCACTCAGGCTCTTCTCCAGGCCAGTCAGCTCCGTCAGGCCTTTTGTAAATGTTTAGCATTAATTTTAAAACGAAATTTATCCAACATAAAAAAATCCATATGAACACAATGAAACCAAAATCTCACCTAGAACGTCGTTCATGCGTCCATTGTCGATGGAATACTGGAAGCCGAGTCGAGGGTACATAGCTCGAATGGGCGGCAGAAACCAGCTGAGCAGTTTCATCAGCCACCATGGTGCTTCACTCGTCGGCGTCTTATAGCCTACACCAACAAAACTCTTCCCAACTCTCCCTTCAGCAAAACACGCACTCCTCACCGAACTGGCCGAACTCTGCCTGCAGCCCCGCACCCAACTGCTGGAACCAGGCAGTCTCACTGCTGCTCACAATCACCCGTTTTCCACCAGCTTCTGGCCTCTGATGAAAGTCCTTTTGTGGAAATGACCGGTGGGATGGGAATAGCAAAAGTGGACGGTGGCAGCGAGCAAGTGCGCTCTAGCCACGTCGCGAACGTCGACCCAGGCCAGCTTGAGTCGCGGAAGGAATGGCATCTCTCCGCACAGCAACCGTTTCACGCCCTGAGCACAAATAGATTGGATTAGAAGAGGGCTGAGGATATGCTGCAGCCTCACATCTACAGAGCTGGACTGGGAAGGACTCAGCAGGGGTCCCAGGATCATGCCCGGACACAACGTCACCAGCTCCAATGCTCTCCTCCTCCCCTCATCTCAATCAATTCTCATCCTGCCTCCTATCCAACTCCCGGCAGTGATTACCTCCTTCCAGCTCCCGCATGAACTGCCAAGCTGCCCGCTCAGCCAACGTCTTGGACTTGGCATAGGTGCTCAGGCCAACCGCTTCCAAGTCCGCCCAGTCCGACTCCGAAAAGCAGCGACCTTGAGGCTCATGGAGCCCGCCTGTGAGGGGGAAAGCTTCCTGAGAGGTGGCACAATAAGAGGATCCAAACTGTTGACGGCGGCGAGGGAGGAGGTGAGCACGACGCGACGAACACTGCCTGAAGAAGCGGCTGCTTTCAGTACCTGGTGGATGAGGCTTGTCTTCACAGAGGTTAGATGGAAGAGGTACTTACATTCAGGGTTCCTTCTACTGCGGGTCTGATCAGCAGATTCTCGTCGTCCAATTGGCCCAGTGAGAAGGGACTTGCAGTGTGCAGTACATAGTCCACGCCATCCACAGCCCTTCAATTGAGAAGTTGGGGAGATTGGAAGAAGCTGTAGGGATTGAACTTTGTCCAAGCTCTGGCATCTTCAAGATCCGCCTCCACCAGTTCTAGGCGTTCCTGGTTTTGAAGTGCCAGTAGGGGAGCAACTTTCTCTGAATCGCTTTTCTCGCGCACTGTGGCTCGCACCCTGAATTATTCGTTCAAAGGTGTCTAGCAGGGTATAGGGTTAAAAACAAACGAAACCTAAAGCCGGCCTTAAGGGCTTCGTTGACGCAATGAAGGCCTAAAAAGCCGTTTCCCCCGCTTACCAGAAGAACTGCATTTGGCCAGGTTTAATTTGTTTCGGAAAAGGAAACGTTTTAGTTACGGTTTCCTGCTGATTCCATAGGCAAAACAACGAAGGTGAAAGCACCATGTGAACTGTGCCGCTTATCAGCCGTGTCAATACTTACGTTCTACTGCGTAAACATCAAAGAATCATGTATTACGAGCAAAAATCTCTTTGCGCTGAAGCCTTTTTGATATTTTATGGCATAAAGCTCTAAAAGCATAATAGGCAAAGTGTGATATCAATTTTAGAATGCTTGTAAATAAAACAAGTAACATTATACGGTCGGTACTACAAGGTACTCTCGGCCTGTACCAAAAGATGCATGGTCTCATCTAGATGCAAGGGCACACTATTAGGTAATGAAAACGCTGGGAATGACTGGAAGAAATGTACTGTTGCCAACCAATAGGCTTGCCCCGAAACATTAAATTTTAGTTTAGTGAAGATAAAAAGACCTCTTTTCCGAGATTTTCTATTATAATTGAAGAGCCTACTTCCTTTTTTAACATTGTTTAAATATCTGTTAACAATTTCAAATAAATGTGCGTGTTGTGAGTCTTTCCATTTTTTCAAAAAAAACTTTCCATATTTTAAACATTTTCGAAGAATGGAACAGGGAAAAAGTTTGAGGATGTTATGTTAAAGTTTGCCAGTAAAGTTTCTATTTCCTGGCATGGACTTGGACACATTAGGAAAGGTAAGAGAGCTGGGAAAGGAAAGGCAGGTGGGCCATAAGAGTACAAAAGCCAGCAGGGTGGCTCAAGGTCAAAGTCAGCGGAGCAGAGCGACCAGAACTTTCTCATGCCATTTCTAAGTAGGACAGCCGCTCGGATGTGTCGCAAGAATCTCGCCATGCTCGCAAATGCCTTCAAACTGTAGTGGAATGCCATTTAGGAGAGACTTTGGCGTTAAATTCCTCACTTATTGGACATCTGCTGTACATCTACTGCATCATAACATATGACAAGCTAGGAGAAAAAATTTTGGGGGGAAAATTACCGATGAGAAATAATAATTGCGCCAAATTTACCACCGAATATCTGTCTTTGTCAGCATCATTGTTGACTAATTTTGTGCATAGAAGAAAATGGTGGTCCTCAGAGCATTTCCGCCTTCATTTGTCAGAGATGTGGCCGGATGCGAGGAGGCGAAAGACGAGGTGCAGCAATTTGTGGACATTCCTCGCGACTCCTGGCCCTTTACAGATCTCGGCAACAGGATCCCCAATTTTACACTAGCTAAATTGCCCCATGTTATAACATAGGGCATATTTTTGGTGCTCGTCATGTTTGGGTCTATAGCTCATCTGGCTCATACCTAAGTGGCAATTCCGAAGGCAGTTTCTGGACCAAAATTTCATGAGAAATACGATGGCAAATTTTAATATTCATACGTAGACTTAAAATGTTGAGAAAACTTCATGTTTTGGTCAATCTTCAAAATTTCATTTTATGGCATTGATTAGGTTTTTAGATAAAATATCAAAATTTTTGTTAGAAAATCTAAAAACTGCTGGCATAGCTGTCTGCAACTAATGTAGACGAATCGATCGATACCCATTTTGGGTACTTTTGGCTAAAATATGGGCCTGAAATTTGAGTTTTACGGTGAAAATTGCCAAAAACTCAAATTTTGCGACCTCTAAGTTGCCAGAGCTGTCCTGACCTGGACATTGAGTTTCGACCCCAAGTATATTGATGAATTTTACTTCCCAAATTTTGTACCATCATAAAAACCATCATAAAAAGGGGGGGTCAAAAATCCATAGGTCTTGCCACTTGGGCCATTCGTGCTCTTCTCACAAAATGCGTATTAAATAGATATAGCTCTTAACGAAATATGACAACCTGCTAAGCATCAATGTCGCGCATCTATTGGCGATAGCCGATAATACAGGTGGAAGCCTTTTCCGTACACCTAACTTTGAATATTTATTTCTCCAGCCTACAATAAGCTAGAGAATTGGAATTTGGTATGGACGTAGTTCTAAGCCTCCTTGGTTTGCAAAAAAATTTGTGGCTTAATTCATTGGGTAGAACATGAGAAACAAACATTTTGGTAAGGTCACTCAAAAATCGATGCACCTCGACAGTGAAACTTTTTTCGCCTGATTTTGAGGCTTGATTTCTCAACCCTATCAAAGCCGTCATCATCTAAGTGTCCTTAACTTACGTATAAATTCCCTGTGGTGTTCCCTGTGGTGAGAAACAGCCTTCGGAGTACACCACACTTTTCCCTCTTTCCTATGGTTAAGGGCCAGTCCAGCTGGAGAATGCTATGAAATCACAGAAAAAAGAAAAGGGAGCAAGAAAAGGGAGAAATCGACAGCAATTAAATAAATTGGTAAAACAGAAAAGAGAAAAGAGAGCTTTGGGTTCCCATAGTTTGACCAGAAACAGGGTAAGTCAATACTGAGTCAATTTAAGCCATAAACTGAGCGAAGCTGGTGATTCTACCAGTCTTACAGCGATGAACAAAACACGCATCAAAGCAGCCTATTTTGATTACCCACCGTGGGCTTTCCAATGCGCTGCCAACTACCCCGTCAATTGCTCCTTTCCAGGCTTCAGTATCCACCTGTTTCTCGAGGTTTTTATAATGTCTTTCTACGAGCGAAAAAGAAGACGATTTGAGATTGGCAAACTCATGAACTGGGACATAGAACTGGTGGACGTAAATTCGGAAGATGAAAGCTACGAAGCCGTAGAAAAGTATCAGGCTGACATAGTGGCGCTTGAGGGTGCCTTGAACAAGCATCCTTTTCCAAGGTTGGTGAATTGCTTCTGTTCGATTTTGGTATCGCTGGCGAGGCTTGTAGACTCAGCCACAGTTCAGTGGTGAGTGAGGATAGACCAATATTTATGGTTCGCAAAGTGTCCGGAGACCCAGTGACCAGCCTTTCCATCATCCAGCCAGACATCGGTGTGGCATTTCTGAGCATTGGCCTGCTTCTGCTTCTTCTACGGGTTCACATTTTGCACCAATCAATATTGATGATGTTTGATGTATAATGGGAGAAAACGTAGACATCCGGAAAAAGCAGTCGGGTCATTGAGACGGCGTATTTCTTCGCAGCAGGACTGGTGCTAGCTGTGTTCAGCAATTTTCTCTCCATCTCACTCTTTCTTCCTCCAGTCCCAAGGCCACCATTTCAAAACCTCCAGGATTTGGCCCAGAAAATTGCTGGTTTTTATGCTTATTCTGCCAGTAGCGGAAAAGTGACAAAATATCTGCAAAAAGTGTTACTACGACTAAAATCTATTCAAAACGAACGCAGTTTTTGGTCTTTTTTCAGTAAACTAATTGAAACTACAAGTTTACATCGCTGTAAAGTAGAATTAGCGTTTACACAATTTTGTGCCATTTACTAAAAATCACGGTTTAAGTTAATATACCTGCTACGAAAAATTTCAGAGTATGAAGTAAACTTTGTGCAGGATTGGAATGTCGTCTAGCTGTTCATTACGATGATGCACGGGTAATGAATTCTATCTTCAACCCGCAAGCCAACAATAAGGTAAAGAACTATCTAACGAATGTTGTTGAGGCAAACTATGCCAAAATTTGAGGTGGCACGTATGATGCGACAAGCATACGAGAAAAACCCTCCCATTATGAAGCAAACGGTACCAGAGCTTGTAGAGGTATCCGATCCATCGTCAGGCAACATGTGTAACCTCTGTAATTACAGACAGTTCAAGGCTCAGAAAAATGCATAGTTGGTCTTACCTGGTTTTTGGGTCACCACTATCTCAAGGTAAAAATTTGGCCTAGCCAGTTTTCTAGCCAGCCAGTTTTCTAGGTCGTTTTCGGAAAAAAAGGTCTTAATGGTTTTTCCAAGCTTTTGATCGTAGAGAAAAGCAACATCAGACAAATTTGCTCATTTCGTTTGGCCCTTTTCTCGAATGCCGTGACTCATTAGAGGAATATAAGTCTCCTTAAAATATGAAAAAGATAATAAAGTTTACGCAAAAACCTATTTAGCTTGAAACTTACAGTCTCTCACGAAGCACAGCCTGGTTTATAGGGCCAGTATTGCGGCCTAGACTTCCTGCTGGAGCCGCGATTGGAGGCGGCGCCGATGACCTACTTCTACCGGTCCACCTCTCTTTTTTTCCTCCATCCTCGGCCAAAGAATGCAGCGGGGCAGACTGAACGCGAGCTGGGCAGAGCAGCTGGACAGGCTCCTCGCCGCCGGCAACTTCCATGACGCCTACCTGGCCTCCATCAAACGAAAGGTCTTCCCTTCCTTTCCTGCCTAGAGCTTCCTACCTAAAAATCGAAATAAAAGTATTCAGAATAAACTCGTAATTTTGAAAAACTGAACAATTCAATCCTTTTAACTTTCACAGTTCACAATTCCCACCTTACTTTAAGTTCAAAAGGTTGTTAAAAATACATTTTTCACTTTGTAAAAAATGAAATATGTGGTAACACATTGGGTAATAAACAATGTTTTGGCTGAAGATTCAAGAGCTGATTAAATTTTTAGGGTTTTTTTCAAACTATAGCAGCAGAATTCGATGGTACAAATTAGGTCACAAAAATTAAAAATTATGGAGATTTAAAAAAATCGCCGCTCTAAAAATAATAAAAATTTTGAAAAACTTACAATAATTTACTCGTATTTGTTTAAATTTGTTTAAAAATAGTTTTGAAAAATATAAAATTAGAGTAATATTATCATGAAATAATTCATTTATGTGTATTTCGACCTTCGCAATGTAGTAAGATTGTTAACCTTTCAAACACAAAGGGAAATCGTTGACAGCTGCGACTTTGGAGCCCGATGAAACACCGTTGCGAAGAGAACGAAGCTCCACCTTTTCAATATGTCCTATCTAGATGCGCGCAAAAATTTTCAATCTAAATTGCCGAAAAAACCAAAAAAAACTTTAAAATTTTGAAGAAAAGGAGAAAAATTTTGAAATTAGACTTTAATAACTCAAAAATGGGCAAATAAATTAGTTAATTGGTACTAAATTAGACTCTGCGCACGAAGCGTGCGAAATTTTTTTGACAAGATGTATCTAAAAGGGTCGGGGGGGGGGGGAAACGTCCCCCTTTCCCCCCTATATCCGCCACTGTTCCCTTCCTTCCCTGCCCAGAGCTGCCTACCTAATATAAGCGTATTCAGAAAAAAATCTTAATTATAAAAAATTGAACAATTTGATCCTATGAATTTTCACAGTTCATAATTCACACCTTACTTTAAGTTCAAAAGGTTGTTAAAAATACATTTTTCACTTTGTAAAAAATGAAATATGTGGTAAAAAAATGGATAATAAACAATGTTTTATACAATGTATTGGCTGGAAATTGAAAAGCTGATTAAATTTTAAGGCTTTTTTCAAACTATAGCAGCAGATTCAATGGTAGAAATTTGGTCACAAAAATCAACTTATATTGAAAAAACATGAGTTATGGATATTTAAAAAATCGACGCATTAAGAAATTTAAAATTTTTGCAAAAACTTACAGTAATTTACTCGTATTTGTTCAAGAGAGCTTTACTGAGAAGGTCGGAAGTCTCACCAACATAGTTGCCCAAAAATGTTGACCCCCTTTTTTATATTTGTTTTCGAAACTAGGCAAAATTCTAAGGCTTTTTGTGGTCTGTGAGTGTGCAAAACTCGAAATTCAATTTTTGGCAAATTTTTGAAATTTCAAGAATGATCAACATTTTGTCCGCTCATAACTCATTTTCTTCTCTAACGATTTTGATGTTTTTACAACCATTCGAACCGTATTGACGAGAAGAACATTTTCTTTGTTTGACCATCACTTTACGATGAAGTGCAGCTGAGTAATTCACGAAAAACTGGTTTTCACAGTTTGCAAAAATTCACATTTGTACAATTGTGTTACAAAAACCGCATTACGGACGAGACCCATTTTTTGAGGCATGTCGCGGGCCCCAGGAGGGCCCCCTGGGGGGCCCCTGAGAAGGCCCCCCTGGGGAGCCCCTGGTAAGGCCCCCCCTGGGGAGCCCCTGAGAAGGCCCTCCTGGGGACGTGGTAACATGTCCACTTGAGATGGTGGTAGAAGGCAGTAGAAATGCTCCAGGATGTGAACACCTCTGCTGCAGAGCAGAACAACAGACACCTCAAGAATCTTGAACCTTCCCACTCATACATGGCTCCTGTGAAATTCTCCAGATCTTTTCAGCTAAATATTGCATTGCTCAATGCTGACAAATAGTTTTCATTTTACAAAGCATGTCTACTGCCTTGTACCACCATCTCAAGCTGACGTAATACCATTTCCCCAGGGGGACCTTCTCAGGGGCTCCCCAGGGGGCCGTCTCAGGGGCTCCCCAGGGGGGCCTTTTTTGGGGCTCCCCAGGGGGCTTTTTTAGGGGCTCCCCAGGGGGGAGGGGCTTCTAAGGAGTAAGGACGTGTGCTTTTGCCTGGGATGTGTGCAGAGGCCTCAACCCACTCCACCACTTTCTTCCCAGTCTCACAGGATCCATGAGAAATCTCAAAGTCAATGACAGGTGAAGGGCAAAAGTGCAAAGGGCTAGGCCTAAGCACACACTGCTGCGGTGGGGTCAATGGGCCTGAAGCCAGCGAGACAAGCATCCACTGGCTCCTCTGTGACACCTGCACCCTATGGTTCCATGCCCATCCCTTCTGCATCAAACTCAACCATACATATGACCATGTCCCCAGGGGGGGCTTCTCAGGGGCTCCCCAGGGGGGCCGTCTCAGGGGCTCCCCAGGGGGGCCTTCACAGGGGCTCCCCAGGGGGGCCCTCCTGGGGCCCGCGACATTCCTGCATTTTTTCGCAAAATTTAGGTCTTTTTACCTATACCTACCAATCCTTAACTTCAGGCACCTTGGTCCAGTAGAGATATTTGACGTTGAAAATGAAAACTTCCATTTTGCCCCTAGGTTATATAGCATAGGCAAAAAATGGTCGAAAAATGTTTGCCTCAAAATTTATAATTTTTGGCCCAGTAAAAAAGCGCAAGAACTTTTTGAATGCTACAACACTGCATACGGATACTATGCATACGGAAAAACAATGTCAATTTTAGGCGGTCAGAATTTTGACCATTTTTTAAAATTCAAAAATTTGCCAAAAAATCGAATTTTGAGTTTTGACCACTCACAAGCCATCAAAAGTCTTAGAATTGTGTCTAGTTTTGAAATAAGGGGGGTCAAAATTTTTGGGCAACCAACTTTTGAACCTCTCAATAATGCTCTCTTAATGTATTAGTCTTGAAAAATACAAATATAGAGTAAAATAATCGTGAAAAAATTCATTTTTGTGTATTTCGACATTCGCAATGTAGTAAGATTTTTAACCTTTCAAACACAAAGGCAAATCGTTGACAGCTGCGACTTTGGAGCGCGATGAAACGCCGTTGCGAAGAGGATGAAGCTCCACCTGACCGTCCAGTAAGGACCAGTATGAAAGACGTTTGCTAGGGGGCATCATATAGCTTTTTTGTTTTGCCTTAGGATAATAATAATTTTAGCGAAGATAAGACAAGCTTACGTTTACATAGCAAAATTCGGCCGTGACATTTGTGCGCGATTTTTTAGCTTTTAAACTGTTTTATATTTTCCCAGCTTCAGCACTCTTGAACCCATGCCATACATAGACAGAGCCGGTGCGTGGATTAAAGATTTCACTGGGACAGATGCGCAGAGTGTTCTGGCTGTCGCTGCTTGCAGCTGCAGCTGGTATCTGTCTGCTAATTTGCGAGCGGCTGCATTTCCTCTGCCCAACTCTCCCTCACTACCTCCCCAGAAATATTGCCTAGTGTAGCTGGACTGCATACAAGATGTGCCTGCGCTAGTTGGCTTAAAATAAAGCTCCGGTTTTCATGGAATGCTTCGTAGCTTTTAATTAATAAAAACTAATAATAGGTCGCAATGAAAATGAATTCACAAAATCTGCAAGCGATTTCTTTTCAAGCATAATTAAAATGAAGGCACGAAAAAAATTAAAACATATTCGTCCTAGCAGCGAATTTCTGCAGAGGAACGAACTTAAATGGGCTTTAATTTGACCCCGCCCTGCCAAAACCAACGAGCCTTTTGAGGCCAGAAAGATCCTGTTTATTGACGAAATTGACGCCATTAATATCAATGGCACATGCACAGCGCAAAAACTGTGAAACAGCTGGTTCGAATCGGCGCTTTGAGCCTGCGTCCAGGCTTGCTTTTCGCGCAAGGCACAGCCTCTCAATCGGCCCCTAGTCCGCCCTTTTCTACGCATAACTTTTCATTTCTTTATTTCTCCTTTTTCCAGCTGGTAAAACTGAGGGCTTGCATATAACTTTTCGCATGTGTGAAGACTTAAGACACGGTTTTTGAGAGGAGCACGAATGGAAGACCCATGGTTTTTTTGACCCCCCTTTTTTATGATAGGAATCAAAAGTACAATATGTGTGAAGTAAAATTCATAAATATACTTGGTGTCAAAACTCAATATCCATGGCAGCACAGCTCTGACATGTTGGAGGTCGGTAAATTTGAGTTTTCGGCGATTTTTTTCATAAAAATTGTGGTGTAACAGCAGGAACATAGCGAGATTCTCTTTCATAAGTCACCGGAAGAGGCCCGGAAGAGCCGGGAAGGAGAGCGGAACAGGTTAGGGCATCTTGGGGAAAATAGACAGACTCAAAATCATCCCCCTTCCGCCCGCCTCCTGTCGCGGAAGAGGGGCGGCGGCTGTCCAGCCTAAACAGGTTGGCCGGAAACTGGCTTCCGATACGCCACAGCGCTCCCGCGGGCCACAAGGAAGGCTGGGTTGGATCACGATGGAAAGGGGGCTAGAGCGGGCAGAGGACGGGACCTTAGAGTCTCAGCGGGTTTTGCAAACAG
>JASANA010006865.1:0-37666 GCA_030248095.1 Ptycholaimellus sp. GST1_10
GGAGGGGGGCCGGCAGGTGTCGGAGGACTGGTTCCTCGCCTCGGCTGCGGCCCAGGAGCTCCTCCTCCCTCTTCATCGCATCGCTGCTCTTCACAGCGTCCCGGCCTCAATGATGACGGGAGGAATCAAATCACTTTGAAGGCGTCGAGGCTATGGAGAGAGGTATCCTAAGTTCTACGGGGAAGTGGGTGGAAGCGGTTGAAGATTAGCTCAGGCGAAAGGAAGAAGCACAAATAAATGAGTAGGAAGGGTGGTGGGTTCAGGGTCTTCATTTGTTCTTCGACGTCGAAGGCGTGCGTGAGGTAGAGCGTCGGAGAGAGGTGCTGGATCCCTGCCTGAAGATGCATGCAGGGATGCGGATAGCCGAGACAGAGGATGAAGCAGCCGGAGATTGACTGTGCCAGCTTCGTCGCCGATCTCGTCCTCGCTCCTCCTTCCGCCCTTCCTCTACTTCTTGGCTGGTGTCTGGGGAGATGTTGGGGCTGGGGTCTTGGAGTTCCAGTCGTCCTCCTTCAGCCACGGTCGGGGCCAGGGTGCCTTGAGACAGGGTGCGTGGAATCTGCTGGAAGGGCAGGCTCTCTGCTAGCGTCCAGTTGAGGTCGTTCACGGTCTCCTTCTTTGGGATCCACTGGGCTAGCTTCCTTCCAATCGCCGTGTCCAAGAAGCTGATCTTCCATTCCGCCATCTTCGCCCTCGCTCGTACTCCCCAGTCTGTGTACTGGGAGGACCAGCAAAGGAAGGCGGCAGCGGCGGCCACGGCCACGAAGGCAAGGACGACGCTGATGACGATGATGACGGGCTTGATGATGGAGGTGGTGAGCTTGTGGGTCTCCACTCGCGTCCGCTTCGCCATGCTCTTCGCTCCTTCCGACAGAACTCCCACCACTCCACCTGTCGCCTTTCCGTAGCTTTCGATCTCCTGCACGACTCCCACCGGGTCCATGGACAGCTGGCTGGTGTAGTTGATGAGTCCGTCCAGCTTCCTCTCCATGACTGGCTCTCCGGCGGCGTAGGTCATCATCGCCGCGAAGGGTGGCATCAGTCTTGCATTGAAGAGTACCGGGGAGTCGTAGCTGATGTTTGGAGCTAGGTGGGGAAGGAAGGGTGTTTGCAGGTAGGTGGCGAAGGAGCCTCGAGTGAGCTTGACGAAGAAGGCGCTGACCTCCTCCTTGGTCTGGGGGCCGACGAACTGGAAGGGCGTCACCAGGTCGCAGTTGATGTGGGGGCTGTGATGGGTGAGGTCGTTGCCGGCTCCGTCTGGCAGGAACAGGATTTCTCCGGTGTTCAGGCGGACGGGCATGAAGGCGTAGCAGGTGTCTCCGCCACGGATCTGGTGGAAGGGGTAGACGGCGTCCACCTGCACCTCCACGCACTTGGAGACGTAGATGGCGGAGCCCCTGACCTCCGCCGCCAGATCCTGATGGCTGGTCAGGGCCCTCAGGCCGTTCGTCGGGCTCATGAAGAACAGCTGTTGCAGTAGTTGGTACTGGTGCTCTTCCATGACGCACATCCTGTGCTCCTCCTTCAGGTTCAGCTTCTCCATCATGTCCACCAGCTCGTCGACGATGTAGTGGAGCTTGCTCTCGATGGGGTCATGCTGAGAAGGCCAGTTCTCGATGTTTTGGAGTCGAGCATGGATGTCGTTGGTTCTCTCGTCTTTGTCGTAGTTCCAGGGAGGACAGGCTGCCGATGGAGGCTGAGGCAGGCGGGCGCCGCTCGACGTCTGTCCTTTCTTCTGATCTCTCACTTGGCTGGCGTGGAGGAAGGCTGGAGCAGGGTCTCGGTTAAGGAAGGCCTTGGGTTGTGAGTCCAGCCAGGCCCTCCACTCCCGTCTCTGTCGTTCCTCAGAGAGTGATCTCTCCTCTCGCTTCTCCCTCGGCTTGTCCTCTTCTTCAATCTCACTCAACTGTTGTCTTCTCTTCACCTCTTGCCATCTCTGGTGTCGTGCAGTGGCCTTCCGCTGTTTGAAGGCCAGGACCATCTCGAATCTTTCCCTCTTCCTCTTCTTCTCCTTGGCCAGCTCTTTCTCGACGATCTCGGCCACTCTGGCGTCTCCTTCTGCATAGTCTGCCTCCACGCCATCGAAGATGGCGAGGTACTCCGGGTCGTGTTCGTCGAAGGCGGAGTCGTGGCTGGCGGTGGGGTGAAGGAAGGGAGATGTCCGCTGAGCTCTGGATACAGTCGGTGCCTTGGGTGGAGAGGATAGGAGGGAAGGTTGAGTGGGAGGAGGTGGTGGTGAAAGCGGTGATCTGGAGGGGCGCGGTCGGACGGGTTGTGGGGCGGGGCGATGTCCTGGGTAGTCGTCCACGGTCTGGGCAGTGTAGTTGATGAGGATGGCCACGCCTTCGTGCGACAGTTGCACCTCCTTCGGCAGGCACTCTCTCTCCCCACTGGTTGTAAGGGAAGCTGGGTAGGGGCTTGTAGGTGGAGAATGTGGTGGCTGGGTGGGGACTTGGACTGGGTCACCGATCACATCTCCTCTGAAGGTGCCGAAGAATGAGAAGGGGCAGTAGGTGAAGATGGGGTCGTCGTCCCAGACGATGGAGTAGGTGAACTTCACGCAGCTCTCCTTGTCCACCTGGCATCCGTCCAGGCCGCCGAGGTCCTGTGGTGAGGGCGTTGTGGGAGGCGTAGACGGAGCCCTCGGTGAGGAAGAGATTGGTGGTCTGGTACCTGTAGGTCTTGAAGCAGCAGGGCCACTCGAAGTGCAGCGACTGCTTGGTGTACCAGATGCGGTGTCCCAGCTGCACCAGCTCCACGCCTAGAAACCTCTTCTTCTTCCAGGCTCTCTGGCACTCGTGGGCGGGGACGCTCTGGAACTCGGAAGGGTTGGAGTTGCCCAGTTGAGGAAGTGCCTGAAGACGTCATTGCGGGTGGTGGTGATGGTGACTTCCAGGGTACATCTGGCGGCTGGTACACTGGGTCCAGACGGTTTGGGAAGGTAGAGGTTGACTGGGTGATAGGAGAGGGGAGTGGGTTTAGCGTAGATGGTGCAGTCGCGGGTGTACTTGGGGAGAATGAAGGGGTGCCCTCCTCCGTGATGATGGGGACAGAGTTGGAACTTGATCCCTCTAGGAGGCGCCACTTCCACATCCTTCCGATGTCGCTGTCCTTCGAGATCAGTTGCGCTTCGGATCCTGTTGGCTGGTAGTAGGAGAGGATGAGGAGGGGATAAGGGTGGCAGATGGATGGCGGATTGGAGGAGCGGCGGTGGGCGAGCGTCGGCGAAGGCGGTGGTGGAGACGCAGGGCAGGAGCAGTGTCATCACCAGCATGCCCAGCATCACGCTCAGTCTTCTGCTCTGTGCGGCAGTGAGGAGGGGTTTTTGGCGTGGAGAAGGTGGAGGACTGTCACTGTCGCTATCTTCGTTGCTACATTTGCGACTTTCCGCGCTCCCTTCCCTTATCTCCGACTCCTTGTTGTCCCTTCCGCTACCGGCCAGCTTCTGAGTGGAAGTTGGACTTTCATCTCTCTGCCTTCCTCTATTAGGAAGAGGTGGAGAAGGGGGCCCTTGGAAGATCTTTGTCGCCACCTCTCTTCCTGTTCTCATCGGCCTTGAAACTTTCCGCACCCCCGCACCACTTTCTGGACCTCCAGAGCCAGATGGCTGGCGAGGCATTGTTTTGCCTCTCTCCGCATTCTCTTACGGGGTGCAAAGTGCTCTGTTGCACTGATGACTTCTAATTCCTGACTCCTAGTACTCTATTTGTCTAGCACATTTTGTTTCCTTTTCAGCACCACAGAGCAGTCTGTGGTCTGTTCTTTTTGGGCAGTAGAGTGTGGCACTGTGGCAGAGCGTTGCAGTAGTGAAAAGGAGTAGTAGCATTAGTAGAGGAGAAAGAAAAGGTGTGCCTAGGAGGTGGGAAAGAGTGGTGGATTGTTCGGGGAGGTGCAAGATGCTTCTGAGAGGTCAGCTTACAGGGTGGGAGGGGGGTGAAGAGGAGAAGTAGGAGTGGACTCTGAGCACCAGGCAGGGATTAGCACGCACTGGGCAAACAGAGCCGCAAGTCTCGCCTCCCATCTCTCTCCTGCTACTGACACCCAAACACACAGCGCGCCTACTACACAAGGCTTTAGGCCCGACTTTTGCCTCAAACGCTAATCGGGGCAATTAGCGCGGTTTCTTATGTCTCCTTTGCTGGCTTTCTTGAATAAACAATGCGTTTTTTTGTTTCTAAGCTTTCCACCGTTCTTCTGGCTCAAACATGAAATAATCTTTTTGTGCAACAACTGCCCTTGCATTTTTTGTGTCCTTAGCTGTTTATTAGGACAGGGTGGGCGTTTCATAGCAAGAAGTTTGAAAACATTCCTCACTTTTTGAACTTCTGCAGCAACAGTTTTTGGCACTTAGCATCATTTTTGAATGAAACATACTTTTTCCCCATTGAACTCACATCATCGTTTCAAAAAGCCCCAAGTCCCATTCAAAAACTGCCCACAACGCCATCCTAAGGTCAACAAAAGGCCCTGAGAGCAGGTTCCCCCCAGCACAATGGACCTTCAATTGAAGTCGTACGCCGGCGATTTGCAAGTGTGTGCGTGTGTGTGGGCGCTCTATGAGTAGGTTGGCTGGCGGCGCCCTCTTGTCCCAATGGCCTTTCAAGGTGGCCGGCACAAGACCACCCTTCTATCCCACCCATCACTTATCCGCCGGCAGGGGGATTGTCTGGTTTCGCCTCCCCTCGTCTTTCAGACTAGATTGCTGCCAGCAATCGCATTTGACGTCTTAGAACTGGGATGAGTCTTTGGGCAAGGCACTTGGATGATCACGAAATAATTTTAGGGTTTCCAAATAGGTAGATGTTTTTCTGCCTTTCTAGGTTTTAGCTTTCTAAACAAATTTGTTCGGTCACTAAGAAAAAAAGCTAAGCTGCTTCTTGTCTATGCCTCTATTATTCCTCTTGTCTGCTCAGAAGATTATGCAGATTTACGCATCCAGAAGCTGCTTCTGTTTCCCAAAACAACGCCTACTTGGTGCAAAAGCTTTCATCCTCGACTAGGCTGCAAGTGCGCTGCTTCCTTGAAGGAGCGTGAAAAAGTCGTTTAAGGCCCCTAAGAGCACTTCACTAGGCACAAAGACCTCTTCAATTCCCCTTCCTCCCCCTCTGTCGGCACAAATCAAAGCCCCAATCAGGGACGCCTATGATTTAGCCCTGGGCTTTGACGGACAGCTTTTCCCCCAACTGCGCTCCTGTCCAACAGACGTCCCCCAAGCCTGTTCCACCCTTCTTCTCCCCCAACCGCCAATTCCACCCTCCCATTGCTGCAAAAAGTCACCCACAGCGGGAGTGTGATGCGATTGGCGAGGGGAGGCGGACCTATTTGCAGCTATTCTCTGGCTGCCATTGTGCCCTTTTCCTTTGCGGCAGAGGAGGGGGGGAGGGCAGTAGAGGGAGGGCGGCGCTGGTGGTAACTGGCCTCTCTAGCCCTCTCCTCTACTGAAAGCGGGTGGAGCGTGGTTTTTGAAAAGGGGTGCGAGTGTTGTTGGCACTGGAGGGCGGGGTGGTGTTGGGTGGTGGGTGTGCGGGTTCTTTTTGTGGGCGGAGCAGGAGAGTGACTGCTCAGTGAGTCGCGAAATCGACGCAAGGCAACGCCCTCCTGCTCTCCTCCAATCTCCCCCACCGCTTGCCACACCCGTTACAAGGGGCCTGCCTTGAGGACACTCGGTTCATTTCGATGCCAAACTTTATGGACAGCAAATTACAGACTGTAGATTTAGTCAGTGCTAAATTAGTATTTTGAAACATTAAGGAGCTGGTTGTGCTGGCGTTAGTTTTGATTGGATCAAACTCTCTTTGGTTCTGGGCTGCAATCTATTTCAGGCCAGGACATAGAGCTTGATTAGGGTACCCTGTTCATCATATCAGCAACATAAGTAAATTTTAAACATAAAAATTTAGCGATTTCGATAGGCTCTGCATGGGACCTTTTAGATTCAAGCGAGGCGTTTTTGAATGCAGTCTTGCGCATTCATAAGCACAGTATGCGGGAACCTCATCAATCAAGGTATTGTTGACAGGGGATTAGGTCATAGGAAATCCTTCTTAGCCTCAGAAATCCGCCTGAATTCCCACCCCATTCTTTCATCAACCTGATTACCTTCAAACAGCATATCATCATGCTAATAAGATCAAGCATCTCTATTTGACTATGTTCCACTTCTTCTTCTCTCTTGCTGCCTTTCTAAACCTGCTACTCGAGCTATGCCAGTGCCCCAAAAACTTTCCTCTTATCCATTCGTTAATGCCACTTTTTCGACTCCAGCTCAACTCCAAGGCCCCTTCCCACCAGCTGTAGCCTAAGCCACCTGTGAAACCTGCCACCTCTCCTTTACGACCCCTCCCAGCCAAGAGCTAGCCTTGGCCGTGCGCACTGTGATTTGACTCATCCCAATGTAGGTTTACGAGTGTGGGCTGTGGGGGGAAAGAGAGAGAAGGGCGCTGACTGTTTACGGGCATTTCGGGCCAAGGGGGAGGCAGTGAGAGTCAGGGTTGGCTGAGTCCATTGCAACTGTCAGAGCTGGCCTGCCTCCCATCAAGTGTCTGGGCCAGTGTGGTGGAGGGAGGGAGGAGAGAGGGATGTCCGGTGTCCATTAGGGGCGGCCTAAGACCTTTTATGGAGGGCACTTGGTGGATGGCGCCTTTTATGCTCTCTGTCTGTTTGCCCTGTGATGCAGGGATTGTGAATCAGGCCGATGTTTTGTCTTGAGAGAGAAGGTGGAATGGGGTGTATGGGAGGTTTGCTTAGCTAGCATATGGCCGGTTTCTAGCAGGTTTTCCTGGCTAAGCTGAGCATTAATAAGTCACGTGCCTTTTGTACAGCTATTTATGGAGCTGGCTCATGCCTGAATCTTTGAAGCTTTCAATCAGGGCAATTGTTAAATTTTTTGCCTGAGTTTGTCATAATTTTTTCTCAGAAAATCCGATTACTGAAAATTCCAGTTTTATAGATTTCTCTTCAAACTTTTTGCGCGGCCGCAGGCCGCCTGCCGCGAAGGGCAGGGCAGTCAGAGCTCCGGAGGCCGTAGGGCATGGGTGCGGAGGCCCCGGAGCGTAGCCTAGCATGCGAAGCATGCTAGGCGAAGCGTAGGGGCCGTAGCACCCGTGCCCGGAGGCCGGAGGAGCTCTGGCGCCCTGCCCGGAGCGGCGGGCGGCCAAGGCCCGCTTATACAGTTACCCCATTTTTCGTCCGTCTGTCCGCATATATATATATATATGTGGTTCCAGAGCCCGTACTCCTCGGTTTTTCAACCAAATGGGCTGAAATTTTGCATGAAGGTCAGTCTGGGTGGTGGCTCGGGGCGTTTTTTTGGGATCGGCGAAATTTCAACTTGTTCTGGATTTATGTCTTAAAAACCTCAAAAATTAGGGCCCTGAAATTTGAAAATGTTTCGAAAATGTGAATTTTACTTGTATTAATTATTAAAAGTATTATTTTTAGTTTTAAAAGCCTCAGAAACCAAAACGAGACATAAAATTCCTTTTCTGTTTTAAACCAAATAAGTTCTAGTTGCTGGGGTAAACTGAAACCATGCAATGGTCAACCATGCTCAACCTCCACATGCAATGGGAAATTCCTGGGAATATGATTCGTGGTTCAAAGAAAGCATGCCTTACATATATTTCCTCCATACTGTGAAACGAATCTCTAGCTGCCATTTTTCCTACTACAATTCTGCTGCAGTGCTTTATTTTGTCACTGCACTCATTTCCGGTTCATCCGAAGTAAACATTCATTCATTCGTTAAAACGAACTGAAACAAACCCTGTTAAGTGTCACGACGGCCGCGCATCTATTGGCGATAGCCAATATTTCCTTGTGGCATATAAAGTTAAGTCAGTTCATAAAGTAGCCATCAATAAAACGAAGCGGGGAATTAACGCAAATTTGCAGTCATTCAATGAGCCTAAATCTCTCATACCCTAAAACTCAATCCCTAAATTTGTCCAAAAACCCAACCCCGCTAAACTTTTATCGCAGCGCTCCAGGCCCGTCCAAAAATTAGCTATCAATGAAAGAGGGGGAATGGAGGAACGGGGGCGGAGAAGTCTAGTGGCGGGGGGCTCCAGAGCGATCGCAGATGATTGCCAATTACAATCCAGCCTTCCCTCCGCGCGAAAGTTCTGGAGGAGAGGATGTAAATTACGCCGGCGAACCTTTTACGACGCCTTTCCCTGCACACCATTTGCGGTCGCCCCGCAAAGAACAGCTCCCCTTCATTTGGCCTGGGTGGCCCGTTCCCCTTTTTTCTCCCCAACCGAGGTCACAGCCTGCCCTCTCTGATTTGCCGATTGATCGATTGAAAAGGTTGGCCGGGAGGGCGTGAGGACTTTGTAGGCTAGGATTGTGAGTTTTGTTAGCTTGGTTGGCCAAATAGAACCTTTTCCATAAATCTTAACCAATTTTGAAAACTTTTCATTTGCTGCCTTCGTCTGCGGAATTCAATTTCACCGCTCTTCCGCGATATTCACCTATGAAAAACTCATTGAAGACATTTTTAACCAATTCAGGCTTAGGACGGCAAATTACAAGCTGGGCCCTTGATCCAGAATGGCTGCCGCCAAAGTGAAGCACCGCACGATGATGAAACGGCTTTCAGCCAGTGTTTCAGGTATATGTTTTAGTTATTCATTAGATGACAATCTATCCCGAACAATCTGACAATCTTGGTCTCCGATCCATCAGAGAACTCTAAGACGCACGATATATAATAAACTTGTGAAACATGAAAAGAGTGAGTAGGAACTGCAGAGTTGCTGGGCGGTCGAAAGGCGTCGGGCGGAGGATTGGACGATGGGATGGCGAGCCTGCGACACGCCATCCTCCTTGGCAACTCCGCCCTCATCCGCCTCATCCTCCAGAGCCCCAGTCTCAGTCTGCACTCCACCGACTCCAAGGGTAACTGATGCTTTCTTGTATTTCGGTTGCTTCAGGTTTCACTTGAAAAGGGGGTGAAAAAGAGCAGCTAGCAAAGCAATGGGATTTGCCTTCACTTCTTCAGATACACTTTCTTGATCCTAGAAAATAACGATAAGCTGCAGTAGTGTTGAAAAGTTACCAGCTGCTTAGGCAGAAGTTAGAAGTAAACTAGAAGTTCAGCAAAGAATGTCTCATAAAATTCCATTCTTCGCTTGCCCTGTGTTAGCATGTTTTCGTCAAAATCTCCCAGCCGCAATTCAAATTATCCCCAAAGCAATTACTCCAACCCCTCAGCAAGACATCTAAATCTGCTGGTGTCAATCGGCTATTTTTCAGCTCCCCTCCCCATAAAACGCCATCCAAAGCAAATCAAATCCTTCAGGCTGCGGCCCACTGCACTGGGCGTGCGGGAGCCGACGAGAGGTGGTGCAGCTGCTGCTGGGCGCAGGCCTGGACCCAGACCAGGTGGACGGCGACGGCAACGCACCACTCCACGCAATGGCCAGGGAGGGCAACGCCGATGGGGTTCCTTGTTGAGTTGTTGGTTGGGGAGGTGGGAGCTGAAGGGGGTATGGTTGAAGATGGGGCTGCTGTTGGGGGAGGCGGCGGACGCAGGGCTGCTGAACAGGGCCGGGCGGACGCCCTTCGACGTCGCCTGCGAGTTTGGCAGACATCAGGTGCCTTTTTTTTATCTTTTGACAAGCATCACCTGCCTTATTTTGCTTTGGAAAGTAATTGGCCAATTTTAATGAAGAAATGGTGCGCAAGTTATTAATAAATTAGCGAGTTTTAGAAAAAAACTCGATGGAATTAACTAGTTTCAGTTTTGTATGAAACGGAATTTTTGAAAATTATTAATGGAAAAGGCTGGTACAACTGAAGTAGTATATATTACAACATAACAAAGCAATTTGTTTGACCCGAATTGTTCAAAAACAGTTGATGAAGCTTTTTTATTTACTGGCAAGGGACGATGTTTCAGTCAGAACAATAATATTTACCCCCAAGCGATTTAAAACCAATCGACTGGATTCTCCTGAACTCTCAACTTCAGTTGTTTTGTTCATAATGCATAAAATCAGTAGGCTATGTAAGAGAGGGGGCCAGAACACTCCCGGACTACTTTTTGGGACCGCCCAAAATTTCCTTTTCCAAAATTTTTTTGGAGGCTTATCTTGGCCGTAGCGACCGATAGGGAGCTACTACGGCTACCACCATAAGTCGTGTGCGACCAAGGACTGACAATAGTACCAGGAGTAGGGCGTAGCCGGCGCAAGAACTTCAGAAAAACCCCCGGGAGTGTTCTGAACTTTTGGAAATGTCCGGGAGTGTCCTGGAGGGGTAAGAGAGATGGTGATTGATTCTAACGGTACATTGGGTTTCATTCCAAGGGACTTTTCCTTGATTTTGATTTACTAGGTTAGGAAATTATTACCATTTTACAAAATGTACAGCCTAAGAGCAAGATATTTTACTTTAACCCGTTTTCAAACTAGGATAAAGGCGCCAAGCCTGCTAGCATTTTTAGTTTTCTATGAGACGTTTTATGCAATACACTACTGCCGATTAAATAAGGAATTTTCAAACTAAGTGTAGTACGACGGAAATTCGTTGATACAAACTGTAGTTACACAAAATGTTCTTACGCATAATCTGTTTAAAATATGATAAAATTAAATAGCTCGGAATATAAAATAGCGACCGTTAGTTAGTTGCACTCTTTCTCTTGAGCCTGAAAAGCCTTATGTTTCAAGCAGGACATTAATTTAGCTTAAAAAGCATCTCTTTGATCTCGTATATGCTGATGTTGTTGGATATCTTGTCACTGTTCAGGTGGTGAAGCTGCTGCTGGACTCGGAGCACGGGGGCTGTTTCCTACGCCCCGGGAGTCTCTATGCTGAGGGGGAACTGCCGGCAGTGACGGGCCTTCATCTAGCCGCTCGCAACGGACACATGGACGTTCTTCATCTCCTACTTCAACGGGGTTTGCCTATCCATGCTTGGCTATCTGCAGTTTCAAGCAGAAGGAAGAGATTGATTCGATAGAAATTACCTTCGATAGAAAGAAGCCTTACCTTTCAATGCCTTTTTATGCTAAGTTGTCTCTCCTCTAATATCTTTGCCTTTTGACACCCATACGGAACCGTATTGAAACCTTTTCCTCTCCTCCACCAGGCCCCAGCAATCATTCTCCTGTCCAATCAGCTCCTCTTCACAAAGCCTTCCCCAGCCCAAGCCAAGTCATTTTAGGCATGGATGTGAACGAGGCCACAGGCGAAGGCAGCGCCTTGCACGAAGCCGCCCGCCATTGCCAGCTGGCTGCAGCTCGTCTCCTCTTCTTCGTTTGAAACAATTTTCAAGCTCTTCCAGCTCGGATGGGATAGGGGCTGGGGATTTGAGATGGGCGCGGATGCGGAGGCCAGGAATGCCGCCGGTCAGCGACCACTGGACCTGGTCAAGCGCTACAGCGGGAAACAGCTGGCCACTGCCAAGGAGATCAGTGCCCTGCTCAAAGGTTCGGCCTTGCCTACTGCAAAAACTGCCTCTACTTGAGGGCAGGGGGGGCAGCTTATTGATCATCTGCCATTGCGCCTCTCTAAGGGTTTTATCTGTCCAGAATCAGAGTCAAAGTTTGACAGCGTCCAGTTTTGGGCAAAGTTTGACTGGAGATTTTCTGTTCAGGAGAAATCTCGCCACTGAGCTCTCGCAAAAACTGGCTCTTGGGAATTTTTGTTGGACAGTTTTTGTTTTGGGGCAAGGTTTGCAGGTTGCCTGGGTCGCGTGTCCGTAGGGAAAAAAAGGGAGGGTAGGATTAGGGGGAGAGAGTGCATGAGTGATGCGGTGGGTAGTGACCCAGACTGGGGGTATTCAGATGGCCTCCACACCTGCAGCGTAAATCCCCTGCCTTCATCCTTTCCCAGGCTCTGGCTGGGACGTCCCCCACGGATTAGTAGAGGCCCACCCTAGGAGCCTAGCGCCCCCCCCCCCCCCCCACCCCCACTTCTGCACTGCAACTCATCTCCAGTTTCACCCTCTGCATCCCGCTCCTAACTCCTGCGTCCCATGCCCTAGAGGCCAACAAAAATCAAAATTAAGCCTAGCTAAGCCTGAACTTTTGCAACTTTTGATCTAAGTCTTAGATTTGTGGCCAATTTTACCTCTGCCAATGCAGGCAGGACATACGAACTCAACAGTGCACGAAGGGTGAACCTTTCTTTTCATGTTTCAACCGACTGTGGCCGATGATTGAATCAGAAAGCCACCAATACCAATATGGATCATGTCTTAGCACATTTCGTTTACTTATTTGTTCCTTCAACTGCAGTTGGGACAACAATAAGGGCTATAAGAGCTTGGACTTAAGCCTTCTGCTATTTCTTCAGACATTTTGTGTTGTTATGAGCATATGAAAAGGAGCCAGAGTCGGTGCCACTGAAACAGCCAGACGCCGCTTGCATATATTTAGCCGCACACCAGACCCTCTCTCTACCTCCACCCCAATACGACCAACACAGCAGCCCCCTCCGCTTTCACCTTGACGCGATAATTGCCCAGTCTGTGTCTCTCCCTCTCTGTCCACCCTCTTTCCGGCAGCAAATCTTCGTCAACACCCCCACGCACCATCTAGGTCACCCTCCCATCCTCCGCACCAGCCTCCACAACTCAAGGCCCTCCTTCTTCTTTCTCGCCCAGAGAGAGAGAGACTAAAAGCGATCCCTCCTGACCCTTCCCTTTTAGCCGAGGGGAAGGACGGCCCTTCTACACCGGTGTTGACCTTGGGGCACTCAGTGGCCTGCGTGCAGAGGATCTATAGTAGGGGCAGGGGACACTAGGACGAGTGGGGGGGGGGGGCTCTCTTTCCAACCCCCCTCCCTGCGCCCCTTAAGACCAGGCAGGCAATGTATGGTTGGCCTCTCCCCTATTTGGGCCCGCTGTGGGAGGCCGCAGATTTGGCTTGGCGCTGAGAGGAGGGCGGAAGGGCTCATCTTCAGGAGCTCTCAGAAGAGGCGCCTCCCATCTCTTAGAAGGTCCCCAAGCTGCCACTTCCAATCCCCCAGCACCCTCTCATTCCACAGTCTAGACGCCCCCTAGCTCCTCAGGCCTCACCCCTGATCAACTGCTCAGCTGTAAACAAGCCTGCCTGCCTTCGCACTTTGTATTCCTTTTGTGAAAGAGCGGCAACTGGCCAATTTTGCGCTGAACGCCTTCTCGGTTCTTTGCAGTTTCACATAGGACATTTTATTGTTGAAGAAAAATAGGGTCTGATTTAATGGCGACGGACAGTAGTGCAGTTTTCTGATTGAGAACTAGTGAATGCTATGCAGCCACTAACTGAGTAGCCAGGAGGGGTCAGGAGAGAGGCAGCTGACCCCGGAGGGTTGAGTGAAGGTGGTGCTGGGAGTGTGGCGGGGGAGTACAAGGGCCTTAGGCGTGAGGCTGATGAATGGCTTTTCGAGGCCGCAATCTGCTCATCACTCCCCTCCCTGGCGGACGTAACAAGGCCCTGGAATGCTGCCCCCAAGCCGCCTTTTATTAGCCCCTCAGCACCTGGTCCCCAAGCTTGCCTGGGGATAGCTTCGTTGATTGAAGCTGGCGAACAAGTAGGATGGAAGAACTGGCGCGAGCCACTGAAGGCTCATGATATTTAGTGCTGCGTTTTCCAATTGTAGTTTAGTTTTTTGCTGCCAATGATTCGGTTTTTTGACAGTCTGAGTTTCAATCATAAAGACTGGGCCATTTTTATTTGGGATACATATTTTTTCAGTTTTATTTATCGACAATGATATTTCTGCAGCCATTAATCGCAAAGTCTGCCGTGCTTGCAACATCAAAACCTTCAGTAGTTTTCATTCGCAAACCGTTCGATGTTTCCAAAGTTTTGACTGCAAAGGCCGGAGGGCCAGTATTGTGGTCTGGTCATGGTTCGATCTATCTGCCTGTGGGCGGAAGGGGCAGGTCCATTGTGTCCGGTGACAAAGTAGCCAGATGTCCAAGACTCTCCCATCCACTCCCTCCTTCCGTCCCAACCACGCCCTTTCCTTTTACCTCCTAGTACTTTGGCTCTCCTCAGGCCAGGTGCGTCCATGTCCATCTACCTCCTCACCCTGCCCTTCTACTTAGGCCAAAAAGATTCCCAAAATTTTTCCCAAAAGATTCCTCTAGTTGGGAATCCGCAGAGTTTTTATGCCCTCGGAAAGGGAAAGAGAGGTTCTTCGCGTGTGTGCTGGCATTGTGTCTGAGGGTTGGCCAGCCCCTTGGATGACTGGGAGGCATTAGTCATGCCGTGTAGGACTTCCAAATCCAGGGCCTCCTCCCCTCTGTTTACTTCGCCACAGTTCAGGAATCAAAGGCCGCCCCCTCTTTCTCTTTTGTCCCCTCCCAGACTCCGTCATCCTTGGAGGACCCTTGACTTCTTTTGTTTTCCGCTTCCTCCTCCGCCTCTCTCTAACTCCCCCAAGCGGAGCGGATACATTCCAAGGCACCGAGGGCTGTTGTGGCACATTCCAGCATGGCCTTGATTCATAGAGCGGGGCTCGTTTGAGGCTGTGCGTTTGATAGGGGCGTCGACTGATCACTTTGGACAGGACCAGAGGAGGGACAAAGGGCCGCCCCTCTTTCTGCTCAACGCTCAATTTGCAACGCTTCAACTTCCTTTGGCTGGCTATGTATGGGGGGCTGAGACTCCAGGGACTATTTCGGGTGCCAAACATATTTTGGCCAATAATTTATTGAAGGAGCAATTTTAGTCGGAGGTAGTAGTTGGGTGAGGGTGAAGGGGATAGTTTGGTATGATGGAGGAGGTTGGTGGGCGGGTGTTGGCGGGAAGGAGGGAAGGGCCTTGGCCTTGGAGCCTCTCCCTCTGCATCACCTTGGATGATGTCTAGTTTGGGCTCAGGAAGAGGCAGAGAGAGAGAGAGGAGAGCCGGGGTGAAAAAGTGGCCCCTTAACTTTCCCGTATTATACTGCTCAGGCTCCGGATTACTCAAGTCGCTCCTAGAGGCCCACTTGCCTTGCAACTTTGCCTCTCAAAACCCAGGCCATTTGTTAGGCTTTAGACCTCCTGCAGCTACCAGAAAGAAACTTTACCCAAACTGCCGATGTTTCGGTGTTTTGTCTGGTTTGGGTATGTTCATTGACTACACAATACTTCGTTGATAATTACAGGCCTTTTACAGACGTATTACTAAAATGTGTTTAGGATTTCAAGGTCTATTCAGTTAGCCTAGCCGTGAACTCAGTTTCATCTACAGATCTCTTAATTGCCTCAGAGAATCGTCAAGAGGTTTGATATGTTGACGCCTCGAATAGCCGCAGGAGCCTAGTGGAGGGGAAATGCAGCGGTAATGGGTCGGTTTCCGCTCGAGTTGGTGCGCGATTTTTTCGCTCCAAGGACTCTTCCTCTGCTTGGCACGCGGCAGCACAACAACCCCACACTTGACTCAGCTGCCCCCCCATCGATTCCAGCGCATCCTTTCCAGCTCTATTTTGCGCCTAGCTTCACACACTCCGCCTCTCCGATAAGAGACCCCCCATCGCATTAATCTAATGCCCCCGCCCCGTCTGAAAGGAGCATTTGCATAATTGCACCAGGCCCAAATCCTTGCCCTGTCTGATTAGAGGCGCATTATTGAGGACAGGGGGCTTCTTGGCTTCCCGCGGTTGAAGGTACTACAAGGGTGTCCGTTTCCAAGTTTGCGCTCCACTCATGAGCAACTTGTGTGGGGCCACTTAGACGGCGGCTGTCTGTACCAGTTTCCCAGCCACGCCTCCGTGGGCGACCGCCGGGGCAACGGGACAAATCCGCTTTGTTCCCCTCGCCCCCCAGCTCAGGCCCACCCCACCCGGCCTAATCGCATTGCCTAGGCGCTGGGCCTTGCCCCTCATTGCCTCGCTCCTGTTCCGCTAGCTTGCCCGCTTATGCTTGCTCAGTTTGGGCTTGGTCTGGATTCTTTGAGCCAGGATTTCTGTAGATGCCAAAATTAAGATGCAGTTCGTTTCCGTTTAGTTCTGGTGGGGTCTGCTGAGAAAACTACTTATATGCAGCTGAAACATCCTTTTTGAGCGTGCCTAAGCTTCTGAGCCGATATTTCTACAAATGCTAGGTGCTAGATGAAGTGATTAAGGCGCACTACTTCACTCTTGACGCTTACATATTTACTGAAATCACACAAACTAATAATTAGGACCGTGTGAGCGGAGCCCATCTTAGCCAAGGACAAACCTTCTTATATTTCACAGAATTTTTGAAGCTACCAATTGCCCTCGACCGATTGACGTGTCTGTTGATTAGAAGCATTTTAATCCATAACTGAAACATCAGCTAGACCAGACAGTCTCGATTCCCAGACTTCATTCGATCCGTAGTTGGTTGTTTTTCTAAGGGCGCTGCGGCGAGGTGCCTTCATCACCGCAGGATGCAATTCCGGGGCCCTGTCTGGCCATCCGTCAAAAATCCGCGGGAGCCCCCTTCCCCAGCCTCAAAGCTCAGCCGCTACCAACGCCTCTAGGCCAGACACTGACTGAGAGCTCTGAAGGGGTGGACGGCTGAAGGAGGTGGGGAGGACAGTGGCCACTGCATGGCTTATTCAAGAGCCTCTCTCCCCCTCTCCCGCCCGGTTCATAAATCCCAGGGGGGAAGCCGGAGGCCCCCAGTGGTCAGTGGCTCTGTAGCAAATGACGCATTTGGAGGGCCTCCCCCTCTTGTCCAGGCTAATGATCCCACCTTCTGTCTCACTGTCTCTCTCTGCCCCTACTCTGACCCCTCCGGAGAAGAGGGCATCGCCACTCCAGTGCCCACACGCGCGCGGCGCCAGTAATGGCTAATTAGAGGCCGAGCACATCGGGTGCGCCATTTCTCAGGCGTGAGGGGTGGAGGGAGGGGCCATTTTTTAGCGCCCGAGCGATTGGTTCTCTCTGAGAGATGCCAGGAGGGGAGGCCTGTTTACGCAAGTAGCGCGGTTGGGAGCGAGATATTTGGAGCGAGGTGTGTGTTTTTGCGGGCGCGGGTGCGATCTCTGCCTGAGCACAGCTGCAGGCGGGGGGCATTAGGGGCGGGATGATGGAGGGAGAGGCTGGCCACAGCAGGGCGCTTCTGTTTATGAACAGGTGCCGATGGCCTGCTCACACTCTGAAGAGGAGAGGCCGCATCGAATGATGATAGCCGGGGGAGGATTTCGCGCTGGAGGTTTTCATCTGGCCTTCCTGGCTGATGTTTCAGAGAAAAAGTATTTGCAAGTGACTCAACCATGTGATTTATTTGTTCTGCTGATGGAACAGTTGCTCCTTCTCAGCGGCTTTAACGCAGGCCTGCTCACATAACTGAAGAGGTCGCCTCAAATGATGATGGCCCGGAGATAATTTTGTGCCGACTTTTCACCCGCCTGCCCGGTTGATGTTTCAGAGGAGAAGTATTTACAAGCGTCTTAGAATGCACGTTTGATTAGTTCGTCTGTTTGCAGATTTGTTCCTTCAAAGCTGGCCAACCCGGGCTCTCTCATGAGTCTTTACTAGTGCTGTCCGAAGACTTAGCTAAGGGCGGTGAGACAGAGCGAGGTGTGGCGAGGCGAAAGGGTCCGGTGGGTCCTCTTTACACCTGCCCATTAGTAGCTGGGGGAGGGGGGGCGCTGGTGAAGAGGCTCAGTGCTCTTTCACACCTTGGGATCGATGTGCGGAGCTTTCACCGGCTGTAGTAGCTGTGATGCGGCTGTTGTGTACGGAAGTGAGCAAGACTCAATGCTGCCCATTCTCCGTATGTAGAGGTCATAGCTGAGTGACTGCATTGATTGCCGGCCAATGCTCACGAGCCTTGCCTCATAGGCTAATGTTTCAGCTAGCAACCTCTTGGCTAACTTTAGGCATAAAACCAATATCATTATGACTTTTCTTAACATTTCTGCTCTTTTTCCTAAACAATTCTTCCTCAAACTTTGGAAAGCTGACAATTTCAATCATGTGAAATCCCCTGACAAACTATCCATAGCGCGGAAAGTGCCGTTCTGAAGAGAGGATGCGTAGGTTGGGCAGTGTTTGCGGCGGATGCGGAAAGAAAGGAGAGGGAAAGGGTAACTCTGGTTTTGGCGGTGGAAGGGTGTTCCAGAACCCATTTAGGGATTCCGCCGACCCACACACGCACACAAGGCCTCCTCCCCCTCTGCCCCTCATCCTCAATCTCAGCGGCTTATTTCTAGGGCACACTCTAGGACCCACCAAATCCCCGACCATTTCCAGCCTTTTTTTGAAATCTGCACACAAAGTCTTTGTTTTCAAGGTATACTGTTTATAAAATATCAACTTAGGTGTTTGGTGTTTTTAATTTTATGAGCCCAGTTTTTCCAGAAAAAATCATTGATCTGTCATGAGCCGACTTTCTTTACCCTTTCTTGCGAATTCTGGACACGGAACAATAGGCACTGGAGGGTCTTTCAAAGTCACTTTTCCGCTCTCTCCTCTTACACCCAGCCGTACGCCCCCTACCCACCCTTCAAAACTCACTACTGGGCGCAGAATTCCGCAGCCCAAAAAGTGGCCTTCAATTGTAGGCCCACGTGAGTCAATCTGTGTGAACTTTGCACTGCCACAGGGAAAAAGGCCTTTGCACAATTGCTGCCCAGGCGATGATTTGGCCTGCCAAGCTTGGCTGGTATGGGGTGGAGGTTTTACAGCCCTCTATGCGTGAGGTCCTAGCAGGCCTAGCCTATGGCTTTTATGACCCTCCTTTTTCCACCCAGCCCCCTCCTGGCGTCATCTGCATCTGAATGCTGTCTGCTGCATTTGCATCTCTACTTCTTGTTGTTCTCCTATTTGGCATTTCTTCAGCACCAGTTTTTTTACCCCGGCTCAATATTAGGTTTTTCCGCCTTTGCAATCAAATTTCGTCGCCCTGGGCTCAATCGGCTTTTGCAGTTTCCTTTCGCTTCCCGAACAGAAAGGTCTGCAGGCTTTTTATGTGCTGCGATTCAAATTTCAGCTCTCATAGTTGGGCGGGCGCTTTTTATATCGGCCTGAACTTGTGCAGTGACGGAGGCTTTTTACTGGCGCCATGAAATGCATCACACCGGTTCTCGCATGAGCGGGTTGCATAGAAGGCGCGAAGGCAGCAAATGGCTGCTGCATATAATCGTGACCAGTTTTTGCCGCCCCCTCTTACCCTAGCATATCTGGTCCTGCAAAATCCCTCTTCTAGGCCCCATTTCAAGGGCTTGCATTTGGCAGGTTTTCTGAAGCATTTTTTAAAATCCTTGATTATTTCATAGTTTGATTAAATTCTGGACTTTCTTGGGAATTGTCAGCTTTCTAGCTGGTAGACTAATCCGCTCTGAGAACTGGGGGCTCTCATGGGGGACGGGCCGAGAGGGAAGCACTTGTGGCTCAGGGGCGGAAATCCACAGGCCATGAAACCGCCGGCCAGTGTCCAGCAGTCCTCCTAAAGGGCCAACCCCTCCCCCCTCCTCTTATGCATCCATTTATGGCCTCCCAGCCCCCCAGCGGCCTTCCCTCCAGCCTCATACATCCGCGAATAGCCGCCCGTCTGGCTTACCCACCCGCTTGCCCAGCCTCCCAGCCCTGACATCTCTACCGGCTGACTCCTACGATTCAGGCTAGGTAAGCTTCAAGCTGGCTGGCCATGAGCTTGAGCTGATAGTTATTGAGCATAGTTCTCAGCGGCTTCTTTGTACTGTTTAGGTGCTGGGTTTGTTGACGCAAGGAGCTGTAATGTTTCTCTGCAACAGGTCAGGAGCAGCCAAAGGAACAAATCATAATGTGATCATTTTTGGTGTGCCGTTTTTTTCCACCCCAAGATTTTGGGAAGCCAATCGAATGGACTGATAGCGTTTTTGACGCAAGAAGGCGGTGTGATATGCGGAAGGGGTGGCCACTTGCGAGGCTTAAGAGATTCATCAGGGCAGGCTGTCAGCGCTGAGCCTTGGCCGCCATTCATCTCTCCGGCGCCAATTGTTCCTCCCCGCACACTCACACTGCCCCGCCCCTCCAGCCCTGTACCCCTCATCAATCCCAGCCCTGAGTTTTACCCTCCGCTTCTTTTGGGACGCAGTCACTTTTCTGGCGACTGGCTGAGTTTTTCAGCTGGCGTTTTTGAAAGCCTTTGGGGGCTGGCTGATGCTGGCCTTGTGGCTGATGTTTCATGGTAACAAACTGATTGGAGCTGTTTCTCACCGATTTAGCCGGTCGAAAAATCAACCTTAAACTACGATAGTTTACAATCTTCTTCCAAAACATTCTTCACCATAGCTACTAAATGTTGGTGAGGAAGTGAGAGTGGAGGGGCAGAGTTTACCGCAGTGAGCTGACAGTGCTGAGAGGTGCTGGTGTAGATTGAGGAGTGAGACAAGGCTGCTGCTGTTCCCAGCCTAGCCCGTCTTTGTTCTCGCCCCAAGCTTTTACTGTCTGGGAACGCCCTTTATTCGCTCCAAGCTCTGCTCACTACTTCCCTCTGCTTTGAGTATATTTGGAGGTCAGTTGTTTTTTAGTGAATTTTTATATTCAAGTTACTCTTGATTTCGTAAACTAGTGTGAACTTCGCTATGGATTGATGCAGCTGTCTAAAAATTTCATATAACATAAAACTAAATGAGCTGCGGAAGCTTATCTACATTTCTTGCACTGAAAAATCTTCCCTATTTATTTCAACCCTGAAACATTTCCTCTTTGTCACCAGCCTACTTGTATTGCTGTTGCGCGCTTTTTGTGCTTTGAGATACAATCACAATGCTTCCCTTCATTTCTATGTATCGAAAGATACAACCATAACCTAATTGCTTTTTTCGAAACTCCGTCCGGCCGACTTTGACCCTGAAACATCCTCAGCTGATGCTCAGCCAATTTCCATCAAGTCCAACTACACCCAGTACTCCCTCGAAAGAGGCAAACATCTCTCTTTGGCTCTCCTGGGGTGGCCCGTGAGCCCTCCCGCAGCACCGTGGAACCCGCAGAGTCATTTAGCACACCTCTCTCTCCTCTTCCCTGCCAAGGCCAGTGTACAATCTCTCTCCTCCCCAACCGCACTTAGACGCCGCGGCCACAACTCGTTTGCGCCCCCCCCTTGCCTACGAGAAGAGTAGAGTGGGCAGGGTTCGCCCCCCGATTATCGCATTGGCCCCGCTCCTCCTCCTCCGCCCCTGCCTCATCATTTTACGCCCCGAAAGGATCACTTTTTATCTCCCTCTTTTAGTTGTTGCCCTCCCCTCCCCGCTCCTACTACCACTACCAGAGGCCGGAAGTGGGAGTTGGGGCGTTTCCTGCTCCCCCAGAGTGCGCGTGGCTTTGTGAAGGTGAGCTGATGTGTGAGTATAGCGAATGAGCTGGGTTTCAGTAGCCGGTGGAGCGTGCTACGCGGAGGCGATTGTGGCACACTTTGCGAGCGGGCCTGAAGAGCTCTCCTTCCCGGCTGGTGCTCCTATTCTGGTTGGCTTTTTCGACACCGCAAGCTATCACCATGTTGATTTTTGAGTTTTCAACAACACTTTAGCTGCAAAGTTTGGAATTGAAAGGCACAGCACAGGCAATGAAAAACGGGGACGCAATGATTTCAAACGATATGCCTAGGACAAATTTGACACATTATGAACAGGCCGTATCAGCCACCAAACATAGTTCATGCGAAACATCAAAAGTTTAGTTCAAAGTCAAAGAAAGCGCCGAAGGAGGGCAAAGCCCAGGCTGAACCACTTGTGACACATGTTGGAGAGGCAGGGTGGGCGGGAAGTTTGCGAAATGTCTCATCGCTTGGCGGATGCCAATCTCTAGCTGGCAGGTCCCATCCCCTTCTCAGCCAGAAGCCTCCTTCATTGTTTTCCCCTTCCGCAACATTTGAGGGACAGCAAGTGGCAGCGTGCCACGCCCTGCCATGCTTCATTCCCACCCCCTCTCATTCTCAAACACTTCTTCACATATCCCACAGCTTTCTCTCTATGGCTGATCAGTTATGGATAGCCAGGATGGCAAGCTTAGCATTGCTAGTCACATCTTATTATCGCTAAAATGTTTTACATGAACGAGAAAGAGGAGAACTAGGACATGAGAGGCTGTGTAGCTCAGCAGGGCCTTGCCGTGCTGTGTTTTTTGGGTAATGGATGGGGCTGCCCTAGGCGTCTATAGGCCTTCCTATCGCGGCGATGAAGCGATTCGTCTTCCCCGCCCCCTCTACCCGCCTCCTACAAGTCTCATCTGGCCTTTTTTGGAAGGCCCCGTCACACCCTAGTCGGAAAAGATGAGGCCAAGATTGTATGCCTAAGATGGGCACAGACGACATGGAGCAGTATCTTTTGATCCATTTGCTGGCCGACTTAAAGTAGACGAAAGGGGCTGTGTGCATTAAGCACATGCTATTTTTATGGCGCTTCCCTTTTGTGGACGGAGGAAAGGCTTTCAGTGGGATCATGAAATGGAACGAGGTAGGATCCATGCATTATGGGCAAGAAGACACCTAGAATATCAGTTATAATTTGAACAAAGAAGCGGATTCGTAATTGGGAATAGAATAATGTAAGCCTGTATTATTTCGCTTTGAAACATCAGGTATCTCAGTAAAATAGCTGCATGTTTCTGCTGATCTCTTCATAGAATGCGGCCATACGGCCTGCCTATTCCAATGTGATTGGGCATCCATCATCAGCGCCCTCACTGCATCTGCTCAATTAGCCAAGGCCACGTCAGTCCTATCCTGCTTGAGGCCCTGCAACCTGGCCGCATAACCCATGCAAAACTCTATCCACCCACAACCTCCCCCTTACTTCCGGTTTGAACCGTTAGCCCAGCCCTCAAATTTTAGGCCCCCTTTCGCATTCAAATATATTTGAAATTGAATTTCTGACCCTTTTCAGAGGTTTGAATATTTTTTTCTTACAAATTCAGTATACGCTGAGCTGATGTAGATTCTAATACGAGAAGCTCATCGGTTATCCCACAATTCTAGACACCATTATACTTTCTCTGACAAGGGCCATTTAAATCGATTTGTAGCCAAGTTTAGCAGCTCAATCGTAGGACTGGACACAAGAGTCCTTTCAAAGTATCTTCTGCATCCCAAGCCAGACCTGGAGGCAAAGGCGTCTCAAGTGTCCCCCGCCAGCTTAGCCGCCTCCCTCCTCCCATACTCTGCTATTAGAGAGGCAGGGGAAATCCCCTCTCCACTCTGCCGCCGTACGCAATCAGACGGAATTGCATTTCCTTTCCCTCCCCTTTCGTAGTAAGCCCCAACTTTCATTCAAGAGGGCTTTGTGGGTGCTATAGGCACTGCGCTGCCTCCAATTTCGGCAAACAGGTCGCCTTGATGCAGGCCTGCCTTATTAGCCCCCTTTTCTCCTCCCCTACTCACCACTCGCAACCAGTAGGCGCTCATGCATGACCTGAATGGCTCAGCTGCTGCTGCAATTGCTTTGTCTCTATTTATTGCCAGCCCTCGTTCAAGGCCGATGTTTGATCAAAAAGCTGTAATAACGCTCTGCCAAACCTGGTCCAACCTGGTATTTTGATCCAAACTGATGCAGTAGTTTTTGCGCAAACCAGTCCAGCTATGATGTTTTGACGAAAGGGTAAAAACTATCAGGTACCTCTAGGTTAATGGATCTCTTCCTTTTTGAACATTTTCGCTTTCGCCTATCCTTTGATTGTTCAGACGCTGTTTTACGGTCCTCTCCGGGTGGCAATCAGAGCCCGCTTAGCTTGAAAACAGAGCCCAAGGGGAGAAGGTCCTGGCCCCCCAACGCCCTGTTGACTGATCGTTTGGCGGCTTATCCAAGACGCGGATCGGCAGAGGCCACCTCTCCTGGCACTAACCAGCCCTCCATCACGCCTCCCTTGGAATGCGGGGGCGGGCTCGTGCGGAATGTCCAGAGACAGCCAACATCGCCCTGTTCTTTGCCGCTCTCTCAACAGCGACTCTCTGCCCTCCCTTTTTGTTTACGCGAAGGCCTCTGGGCGTGCCTAGGCCGGCCGCCGGCGGCTTTGTCCGACTAAACATGCAAACTTTACCCGCCCTTCCCGCTCACAGCCGGGACTTGGATTGGCAAAGTACTGAGGGCTTGGCATGCAGCCTTTTATGTTTCAGTTATACGTCGGGTGAGCTAAAATCTTAACTTTAAAATAATACTAAACTGGGCTTTTGAGGTTCTATTAGCATATTTTCGTCAGAACAAACTTTAAGACGCCATTTTCGATAATCACCATCGTCTCTGGCCCGCATATTGGCCTAGCCTAGCAGGAGCAGAGTAGTAGCGGAAGTGTAGCGGGCAGTGCGGGTGGATTAGTTCATTATGCAAGGGGCGAGACTTGGGTGGCCTGTCCCGCGGACTGTCCTAAAGCCCTCTTGCCTCTCCCTCTCTCTCGCCAGAAAGCCATTAAGCGCCCCTCCTCCACCTCTCCCTCCAGCACCCTCCATCCCTCAGCCAAACCCTTTCAAACCCCTCTGACCTTGGCGCCTACGAAGCCCTCTCTGCCGTTCACCCGCCGCGCGACCTCTCATTTCCTGCCCCAGAGCCTTCAAACGGGCCCCATTCTCCAGAAGGCCTATAGGAAGACCTCATGTGGCTGGACAACCTGCGTCGACTGTTCCATCGGCGGGAAGGCTCGCGGGAGCCGCCGCCGGGTGGTGGGCGGCAAAGGCGATTGGTGACTAGGCGGAGGAGCAGCAATGGAATTGGCTGCCCGCCCAGGGTGGAGGGGCTGGGGCCCATCACAGCCCGCCCGCTGCAGAGCACCGAGATAGACGGGGGGCCGCTGCTGTCGCGGCCGTTGATTGAGGTTGCCCCGCTACTCGGAGCGCGGATGTTTCCCGCTGTTATTTATTGTGCAAATAAATCTATAATTCTTAATGGGTCTTGGGCAACGACGTTATGCTGATAAAATGCTTAAAGGCAGAAATGTGCCGTTAATTAATCCCAACAAGAAAAGGCAGAATGTAATTTGAATTTTTTCCGCCTACACAAGACAAGAGTGCAGGTAAAGGAAAGACTGCTTAATTGTGTCTCAAACTGGTGTTGCTTGTCAGGTGCTGGAGCAAGAAAGCCGGAAGCAGACGGATTCTTGGCAAGGCATTTCGCTGGGCCCTCGCGGCAGCACTCGCCAGGGCACATTCCCGCACACTGCTGTCAAGCTTTCCTCGCAAGGTTATCATCACCTGAGGATGGGGAAAAAGTATTGAGCGATGGTTGACGATCACCGGCCCTAGGCCATCTTGAAACAATCCAAAGTCTAGCCGAGTCTTTGGCAGATTTCGGAGGGAGGGTTTCGCTGGTTTTTGCGCCCTCTTCGTTTCTGGAAGAAGGGAGGGAGTGTGGGGGCAGATTGATGGGCGGGCCAAGAGGAGAGGCGGTTGCCTCGTCGCCTCCTCCTCTTCCCCGATTCCTCATCCTCCCTTCTCCTCCTTCTATCCTCCTAACGCACCGATGACCTTGAAACAATGCAGTGTAGGCCATTTTTGCCCCTCCAATCCCGCGACCGTGGCTCTCCTTCCCTCCCCAGACATGCCAGGGACAATAAAAGCGACCTTGTTTGCGTTTCGCTTTAGCCCAGGCCCTTTCCCGCCCTATCTTTTCAGCTCAGTGTCTGCGGCTTTTCAGAGCCCAGCATGGCTCAAAAAGGCTGTGGACTTTCGCACCAGCCAGGTGTTGTAAAGCCGATGATTGCGCGCACATACACTTTCTCCTTGTTTTCATTTCCCACGCCTATTCCTCTGGTAGACTTACACTTTTTTCAAGCCTCACACTCCCTGGAGTCAACCAGTCTGCTAGTCCATACAGCCCCTCTACTCCCACACACAGGGAAACCCTTCAGACGTTTTCTCCAGCACCAACCACCCCCATTGCATCCGTATAGCAATCTGAAGTACCCTCTCGGATTGGCTGAGAGAGGAGTGGGTGTGTGTTGCTCTGCGCAACAGTGACCTTTCCCCGTACAGTCCCTACAGTCCGCTCTCTCTCTGTGTATGCTCAGTGTAGCGTTGTGACTAGGCCCCTGGATACCTACACCCCTTAGAGCTGCCCTCCCTCCTCCTCCACAGCATCAAGGTGGCCTTTTTACACCCCGCCCACTCTTCCCCCTACTCGCCCAAAAGCCTCTCTCCTTGCGGCCTTCTTTCCCCTCAAGAAGTGGTCACTCCACGTCCCCTCCTCCTGGCCTCACGTCAGCAGCTAGTGTCGCTGACCTGTTGACGTCTCTCTGGGATGCCGTTGCTCAGTTAGCCTCCTCCTCCGCCCCCATTTCCTCTCCTCAACCACCGGGACTAATTCAATCAGCAGGGGAGGAGTGGCCTCGATTTGAGGCAGGGAAATGGATGAGGCAGGCTCTCTGGGTCATTGGGGGAAGATGGTGCGATTTGCAGGACGGAGCACGATGCAGCGGGCGCCGCAGCGACAGGCCAAGAAGGTCGGCCTGCCGGCACTGCCTACGGATCTCAATGCTCCGCCCCCGACCTCCTCCACATCCCTCTCATCTGGTTCTTTTTTTGATGAAGTTATATGTTCCCACAGGACCTCACACGATTGTTGAAGTGAAATCTGAGCTAATATAGGTATTTTATGTGAAACATCAGATAGCTGTGTTTTGCTGCTCAAGTTGTACATTTTGGCTTAGGTCAGCTTAGGCCCTGGGGCGGATTCGACTGCATCTCTTCAGCTCCTTTTTAATTTTTATAAACTGGTTTTCCAACTATTTTTGCACATTAATAATTTCCTTTTCCTCATCGGATTATATGGTTCCAATTTCGCAATGTGGCATCTCCGAAACATCAGCCATCTGCTGCACGGGTGATAAATTTCCAACCGGCCTACTTAGTGCCGCGGATGAGCCTGCGCCAATCCCATAAGTCAGCCACCTGCCCGAGAGGAGGGGCGGAGGGCCAACTCACTTTCCCTCCCCTTTTTCCAGCGCGGAAGGGGTAGGCGGGATGATCGCTCTTTGTTTCGGCGGGGCCTCTCTCTGAGTGGCTGGTGGAGGCAAGGCCCTGAAATGGGAGGCAGTTGCGCTCAAGGACGACCCCCTCATGAGTGCGAGGGGCTGGGTGGAGGGGCTTTCATTTCATGCCCAGGCCAGAGTGCGGAGGCAATGAAGATAGGGCGTAATTTGCGAGGCTGGGAGCTGGGGGAGAGGCCGTTTGGAGGAGGCAGATTTGAAGCTGGTGGATGTGAAAGGGGAATTAGTGGGTTTGTCAGGCGGTTGGAGCAATGCGGAGGAGAACCCGGACCTGAAGCAGTGTCTGCAAGAGTCCAAGGCTGTCAGCTCTGGACATGCTGGTATGATTTTTTTCGGACATCAATTTGGACTGGGTTATATTGAATTATTTTCATTGGGATTGGGATTGGGATTCATTATGATTAGGCTTTATATTTGCATAAAATAAGATTTAGGTTGAAATAAGATAAACCTCTGAATTATGATATACTAAGATTCATTACCCATCAGGGGATGTTTCAGCTCGATGGATAGTTCTCGATTTGCAGACCAGATTTCAATTCAATTCAATCATGGAATTTTCAATTTCAATTTCAATTCAACCAGTATTCAATTGAATGATGCACTGGTTATCGTAAATTTTGTTTGCAGGGATGCTAGCAGCTGTGCGGAGCCCACGCCATCGCTGCTCCACCGGCTCCAACTACAGCCACAGCTCCAGTTCCGGTTTCGAAAGCATCAAGGTTCCTCATTTCCTCCTCTTCTTCCACCCATCGATAGGCCAAATCAGTTGAGTTGATTAGGAGATCTACATTAGACGAAGCATCGATGGAGCTTACTTAGGGCGAGAGAAAGGTTGGGGAAAGGGTGATAGGGAGTGAATGAACCGGTCTAGGCGGCAACCTCGCCCATGCATGCAACAAAGAGGGGGCGGAAGACGGAGTTGAAAAGGGGGGGTGCTAACGGAGCGGTGGTCAGCCTTATTTATGAGGCTCACTTACGCCCCAGCCTTTTCTTCTCTTTCTGCCCACGTTTTGCTGCGACTCAATTCGCGAGCTCGCTTTTTTTCTTTTTCCGAGATATTTCTAGTTTTGCTTTGCGGAAACTTTGCTCCTTTCCTGTTGTTAGGCCTTCTCCAACAAACTAAATAAAAAATTGTTTTACCTAGCATATTTTGTCACTTTTTTAATCTAGGTAATATGGCCATCAAACAAACATTAGTGAAGCTATTAGGATTGATAATCCGGGCATTTTGTCGAAACATCATGCAGCAGAGTGATTCTCAGTAACCTGCCTAACACTGGTGCAGGGGTGATATTCAGTCGTCCACATTTGCCTCAGATCCCGTCCTCAGGTCCCGTCACGCCTCATCAGGTCGCGCAATGCCAGGCACACACACCCTTCCCAGACCCAGTCTCCACTCCTCTCATCACCCTTACACTGCTTCCCCCAAACCCTCCAAAGACTGCATTCCTCCACCCCTTTTTGCCACCTCGTCTAGGCAACCGCTATTCAGACCACCGGCCACATCTTGTGCTCATCTGTCGTTAAGCAGCCACTGGAGTTGATCAACTACTGGAGTGGGAGGGGGGCGGCAGCTTGTGGGCAGAAAGAGAGCATCTTGTGGAGGGCCCTTAGGAGGAGGGGAGGACTTTATGGGCAGGGGCGTTTAGTTTATGCGCTGGGGCATAAAAGCCGGCTGGGTGGCCAGCTCCTCGCCCAAAGGGCCCCAGATTTGCCGCCACAACCATCGCTCAGCTCTTTTCTAGCAGAGTGCTGAAAGCTGTCTAGACTCAGACCGCAGGCAATCCTTATGGGCTAGGTTGGAAGAAAAGTGAGCGCTTAGGTCAAAAGCGATTCAGACTCTGAAGACGTAAAGAGAATGAAGCAATCTTTGCAGAGCGGTCCAATGGGCAAGGCGAGCACAGCGCCCTCCGTTCGCGGGCCCAGTCCCAGTCACAGCCAGAGCCGGCACAGCCTTCACAGGTACCAACTCATTTGTCCAGCCTTCTTCTCAACTTGTCATTATTGTTGATTAAGTTTTGACGATTTCTTTCTAGAAAAAATTAGAGGGAAGATGGTTTCAGCGGCAGCAGCAGCAGCGGGACCGGGGACTCGATAGAGAGCGGACTGAGTCTAGAACGACTGGATGAAAGCGGCTACGCTAGTCAGGTCAACATCGCCGAGATGATCTCCAACGGAACACCTGTACGATAGTTATCTTAGCATTCTTCTGGCACATAAGCTCGCGAAGCACGACACTAATTAACGCTCACCAAATACACCAGAAAAAGATTGTCTTGATAAAACATCGAAAGGCTAAGTAGCAGTGTGATGCTTGTAGGACGCGGAGGTGATCGGGTGCTGGCTGGCGGAGCTGCGTCTGGAGGAGTACACGGGGCTGTTCCTGGAGGCCGGCTACGACCTTCCCTCCCTCGCCCGCATGACACCCGAGGACCTCACCGCCGTCGGCATCTCTAAACCCCCGCACCGCAAACGCCTCACCCACGAAATTCATCGCCTCCAGTTTGTGCCTCTGATCTCATTCATGAGCAGCTGAGATTGGGATTGAGCTGTCTTGCTTTGCTCTAGAGGGCGGAATGATGAGGTTTGATTGATAGGGTTGTGGATGCCTGGCCGTGCAGTGAGCCTGCGGGGGGACTGCCGGCTTGGCTGGCGGCGCTGAACCTGCCGCCCGACTACGCCGCTCTCTTTGCCAAGGAAGGCTTCCACAGCCTGGCCCAGGTAGCTTCTTTGAATCTTATCAATTTTGAACACTTACGGCTTTTACGCATCATCGTGTATGCGCATAGCTGATATATGTCAAATTGTTGAAACATCAAGGAGTCTGCTAAGCCTAAAGTCCCCAATTTACACAGACACATGATCCCATGGGAGCAGTAGGAAATATGGTAGCTGTCAGACAGACAAGAGTGATGATGAATGAGCAGGTGAAGTCGTTGACCTGGGAGGACTTCGCGGACTTCGGCATCTCCAAACTCGGCCACCTCAAGCGCCTAGAGCTGGGCATCAAGAAGCTCAAGGCACAGCCCCCCGCCAACGCCCCACCGCCCAGCCCATTCCCTCAAAGGTATCCAGCCCAATTCCACTGAAGGAATAGAGCTAACGGTGGACATCTTGAGGTGGACAGCTGAGGTGCGACCCTACAGTCATCTCCCAGCCGCCCCATCCCACTACCAACCGCCGCAGCTTCTCCAAGCGGTTCCCACTTGCTCCAGTCTGCATTAGCTCAAATCCAACGCCATGTTGTACCCAAAAAGTGCACATAATGGGGACTCTGAAAGTAAGGACCAATACTTTTTGGCGCAAAGAAATAAAACGCCATTGTTGTTAGCTCATTCTAAACCTTTCCCAACCATCAACATATCGCTTATTATCAGGTTTATGCCTGATACATTAGAACTGATGCACAACAGAAAGTTCAGAAAGAATCAACTTAATTTGACATCCTAAACAAATTACCAAAACTTTGAAACCTCGATCAACCGAGTAAACAGCCAGCACCTTTTCAGGGCCCCATGTCGCCGGCGCACGTGCGAGCCCCTTCGCCCGGCGGCCTCTCCACCTTCGCCGGCCATCCGCCCGCCCTCAACGGCCGCCCTTACAGCCCTCAGCTCTCCCAGCGAGCCCCACTGCCCGGTTTGCCACTCAAAGCCTTCCAACTGGTCAGGGAGGAATGTGAATGGGACAGGCTATGAGACATTCCCGCGGCGCGGCTTCCCAGCCCACGAGCTGCTCACGCAGGCCCAGGTCCACGAGCAGGAGAAGCCTGTCGGCTCCGTCCGCCCACAGCCCTGCACCGGTTGGACCCTAAGACCTTTCTTTGGATGATCTCACCCGGGGACCTGATGTTTCGAGGAGAGATTAAAGCATTTCTTGGACGATTGATCTGTAATAGTCGCTTTTAGAAGTTGTCTGTAAATTTGGGGCTTGTCACTAGGCTAATTTCCGCCAAGCTTTTTGTTCGAAGAAATATGAATGAGCAAACATTCGAACAACTTTCACAAGCAGTTGACACTAGTGAAAAGTATAGACAGCAAAAGTCCAGTATTCAAGATCACTGTGGACAAATGATAACCTGCAGGCAGCCTAGGTCGTCGCGCTGCGTCAGCAGAGCAGGAGGAGCCTGGTCTGGCCAAAGAGTCGCACTACGCCAACCTCCCCGCTCACCAGCTTCCCGCCTCCCCTCGCATCCGCCTCAACCTCCACAGCCCCGCGCGCCAGGGCCCAGACGCCTTCCGCAAGGTACTCTCAGTCTCGAATGAGGCTTTCTCTGGACGAGAAAATGAGCATCTTGAAGGCCCCACCACCACCTCCGCCGAAGAGAAGTGGAGAGGAGGGGGAGACGAAGCAGCTGTTCCCGGGCGCCCAGCTAGAGCTCACTGAGGAGTCCGTGGTGCTCAGCGCCGCGCCCTCCCTCGACTGCCTCCCGCCACCCGTTCACTTTCTTGTCCATTTCTCTGGAGGACCGGCATATAGGCATACAAATGTAGGAGAGTATTGATTTTTGGGGGCAAATTCAAGGGCCACTGGTGTCACAATAAAAATTAGTTGTATCATTTCGCTCAGACCATTTCCATTCGAATCATTTCTTTCCATGGCTACAGCCAACCATTAGCCTGAATGAAACACTTGGTTATTAGCTCAGCGTCCAAAGCAGCCGGTAGTCTTGTACAGGTAATTCGCTGTGAAGAGAGCATGCGGAATCTACGGGCCCTAGTGTCCAAGCGGAGCAGCGAAGAGCCCTGCTCCTCCACGGAAACGCTCCCCTTCGCCAACGACAACTGCGGCACCATCCGCTCCCGACACTCACCCACCCAGCCCCAATCCTCCCAACCACCGCCCCCCAGAGCCGAGGTCCTCAACGACCTCGGCGACATGCTCCAGAACCTCACCGACGAGCTGGACGCTCTCCTCGTGCCCGCCACCTAACTCCCATTTGAACTGTTTGCAATTTCATTGATCCCCTTTTGAACCCCTCTGCTCCCAAACATCCATCGCCATGCCCAGAGCATTCAGTTGTCAGCTCTAGTCCCAGTTGCGCTCTCTTTCTTTTGCTGCATTTCCAAGGCTGAGGCTTGGCCCAAGCTCAGGCACAAAGCCTGTTTTAGTCGTCCTAAGTGAGGCTTTGGGGAAGACGGTAAATGGTCAGAGGTGTTCAAGGCAAGCAGTGGGGGATCTGAGAAGCTGCTCCTAGACTTCCCGAATCGTTGAAGTCGATGCTAGCTGATCCCCAAGCTGTTCCTATTGCCTATACCAGCCCTGACCTGCTGTTCTTCTTGCCTGTAAATAGGCTGGAATGGAGTGTCCTTTCTCTGCCAATTTCGGAGCGCATATAAGCTGATGCCTGTTTGTGATAATCTCCGTACGCTGCTTTTTTCCTGATTGTGTTGTCCTTGGCTTTCCAAATCGTGGTATTATGCAGATACTATCTTATAAAATACTGCATCGATTTAACAGCGAACAATCAATAAAGAAAGCAAAACCATGCAACGCAAAATAAAGGTTGCATGTTGATAATTCGTCATTTTCAATTTGATAGAACATTGGATAAAAAGCTTAACTAGTGAAATAATTGCATTCGAATCTGTATTCAAGTAAATTCTAATTGTGTCTAAGAAGCCTCAATAGCATTAAAAGGTTGAGAGATTCAGCTGCTAAAATGGTTGAATGAAACATTAATCATCCTCCCCAGCAGTGTTTGGTTCAAAGGTGCGCCCAACATCTATTCTTTGACAGCAAGGCAGTTGGATTACGGTATCCTTGGCTCCTGAATCCTACACGTAGCTCCCCAGTGCCACACGCTCAATCCCCAGCTGAGGTCCGCTTCCTCTTGCAGTCATGCATTCACTCTTCCTACTTCTTGCTTTCACAGGTTCATTCATTGACCGATAAATGTTGCTGCATCAAGTTGGAGTTGAAAGCAGCTTGTAGGACTCTCCAATGCCCTGTACTTCCATATTGCGGAGACGGAACGCAAGTGCTTCATTGAGGAGATTCCGGATGAGACCATGGTGCAGGGTTTGACCTTCATCTGTTTCCGCAGCTCTCTCTTCAATGTGCATGAATGAGGGGATTTGCAGGCAATTACAAGGTCCAGCTCTACGATCCCAACACTCGCGGCTATGCTGACTATCCCGTTATTATTTTTATTACCGCCTTATTCAAACATTGCACTAACACAATCAGGTGCTAAGATCGTATTAACTCGGTTGCATTAAATAACACAACCCTCTTATAGTTATAGCATAAAGTAATGGAGCTACAAGCCCACTTTGACTGCCCTAGCAATGATTAATTTTTGCTCCCAGTCAATCGCAATGAATAAAGCTCAAAGCTGGGTGCAGGGAATCGGGATGCACGTGGAGGTGAAAGATCCGGACGACAAGGTCATCCTCTCCAAACTCTACACCTCCGAAGGCGCCTTCACCTTCACCAGCCACACCCCCGGCGAACACGTCATCTGCCTCTACTCTAACTCAACCAAATGGTCTCTCCAGCCCCCTCTCCAATTCCTCCAATTCTCCTCCTTCACCCACCAATCCGCCTAGGTTCGCGGGGGCTCAGTTGCGAGTGCACCTGGAGATTCAGGCCGGCGAGCATGCCACCGACTACGAAAAGGTTCTCAGCAGAAGGGCAGCGTCTGGAGGGGTTTTTGAGGTTGCAGGTTGTTTGAGGTTGCAACGAAGGACAAGCTGAACGAGCTCCAGCTGCGCATTCGTCAGCTACTGGACCAGACAGAGCAGATCACCAAGGAGCAGAACTATCAGCGGGTTAGAGATTAAACAACTGCACTACTGCACATGCAATTGCGCTAGATAACCAACACACACAGAACAAGCAATCAACTGAGGGGGTTAAAATGAATGAAATATGAAGTGAGTGAAACATTAGGCCATTCGGAATAGAAAGTGTTGCTTGCAGTACCGAGAGGAGCGGTTCCGGGCGACGTCGGAGTCGACGAACAAGCGAGTGCTGTGGTGGTCGGTGGCGCAGACGCTGATCCTCTGCCTCACCGGCACCTGGCAGATGCGCCACCTCAAGTCCTTCTTCGAGGCCAAGAAACTCGTCTAGGCCCCCCCTTGCCAAAAGAAACTCAACTCCTCAACCCAGAGGGAGCAAAAGGAACTGTTCTGCGGAGAAGTCATTGTTGATTTTGTGGGATTGATTCATTGCAATTGACTTGTGGCGATTTTGGAATTGTCGGACGAGAAAGCTGGGATGTGATGCATTCTGTTATTGTGGCGTTGGAGCTGGCCTGGGATTTAGGTCGGCAAGATATACTTACCCCCTCAGTAAATGGCTGCCTCGTTGACAATTATTGTCTAAGTTTTGAATCATTTTTCATTGTTTTGGCATCATATTCACAGAGCATTATAACAGCTTAGAGGAAAGTAGGGTGGAAAAGCATGCACATAAGCAAGCGACTGGCTGTTCAAGCTTCTTCCTGTCGTCTTCAGGTAGCACAATTTCGTGGCTCACGAATAGCGATGCTTTGAAATTTACAGCTATTTTACATCTAGTCATAATTATTACGATGTTTCGGTTCCCAATATAAGCCGGAGTACTTGCTAACTTAATTCGAGTTTTCTTCCAGCAATTCAGTGAATTTGAGTCAGGTAATGGTATAGAGTCCGAAATAATGTTATAGAGTCCGAAATAATGGTATAGAGTCCGATACTTAGCAATCTCTTTTGAAACAGTATTTGGTATTGTAACTTTTCAGAACCATTTTACGGTTGAATCCTTCATGGCCAATCCAAAGCACAAAGAGCTCCTAATGGCTCCAAAACTTGTCTCCAATAGAGTCCATCTAAAGCAGCCGAGCTCATGCAGGCTGGAAAAGGGCGGCTTGTGGGTGTCTTCGTGGACAAGAAGGAGGAGCGGCACTCCGAAGCCGGCCTCACCTCCGCCGCCCGTCGCCTCAACGCCACCAGTCAGGGCAGCCTTCTCAGCGCCCTCCAAAAGCACGCCTCTCACCTTCCTTCTTCACCTCTCAAAGCTCACCCATTTCTTTCCTCAGCTGCCAGCCGCTGAAGGCCGGCCAGGCGCGCGTTCTGCATGGACTCAGTCTGGTTATGTTTCTGTTCAAACATAAGCAAGCCAAAATGTTAATCAGTTATAATGATCACATTGCTGTTGCTGTTGCTTTAGTTGTGTGTTTGAAATTCTCCGAATACAACGGATCATAGCTTTACTTGCCGATATTATGGGTAAAAGATCAGTTTATCAGATGACATTTCTTCTCTGCATAATAGCAACAAAGATAGTATGCCTTTGCAGGAAGAGAGCGTGGCAGTGGTGGGGATTGGAGAGAAGGGCAGAGGCGTGAGCAGCCGGGAGTGTCGTCACGAGGGCCGGGAGGATGTGCGGAGAGCTGTCGGAGGTTTCAGGCCCACTTCTGTTCCTGTCTCAAGAGCAATGCTGACCATGGTCGCAGTGGGAGCAAAAGCACTGCGCGACTGCGGCTGCACCAGCATCGAGCTGGATCCCTGCGGCCATCCAGATGGTTGGTTGCCTTTACCAAACTTTTTTATAGCATATTTTTGCTTTTTCGAAATTCGCTAAATTTTTGAAATTTGAAATCGAAATTGGCATATTTTGCTTGGAATGCGAAGATAAAGCTGTAAGCTGCTTTGGCTGCTTTCTGTTTCTGATGCCTTGGCCAATATTGCTGTAGACCGACGCAAATGAGTAAACTAAAGGTGGGCCGGTATTGAGCCTCAGCGGAAGGAGCCAGCCTTTCGCTGTTTGCCTATGACGAGCTGAAGAGCAAGGCTGAAGAGCGGAAGAAGCCTGTCCAACTGCGCCTCCTCAGCGAAGACGAGTTTTAGCTGGCATTAGCTTTCGCCTCTTTTCAATTGTTCAATTTTTATGTGACACATATAGTCAATATTACTGGATAATATATTCGCTTAAAATGATGTCGCTGATGTTTCACATTTAAAATAGATTTGCTCAGTGATGTATTTTATTAATTCTGAATTTCTTTTCCGGCCTTGAATGTGAAATTTAACGTTACCAACAATCGAAACTCCTTTTGGACACTCAATGCTAGACTAATCATCGTTGAGTGCGAAATTTACCCTGAGCTCGATGCCTAATGTTTCACGCTAAGCTATTAATCTCAATCTTCACTACTTTCATTGATTAGTTTAGTGCATTCTGTTCTCATGTATCAGCGTTTGTAAATTGCCAGGCAGGCCTGCAAAGCCTTCTCTCGCGGACTTCGACTGGCCGAGGGTCAAAACCATGCCCGCCGACTCATGGAGATGCCCTCAAATTTGCTCACGCCGCGTCTCTTCTCTGATGAAGCTCAAAGGCTCTTCCAAAAGCTCCCGGTCAAAGTCACCGTTCGGTGCCCCTCTTCATTTGCTTCCTTATTCCGTCTTCCCAGAAAAGACAAGGCATGGGTATCAGGGATAAGGCGTGGCTGGAGAAGGAGAAATTGGGTGCGCTACTCGCGGTAGCCAAGGGTTCGGCGGAGGCTCCGCTGATGCTGGAGTTGAGCTTGGAAGGCGATGGGCCGCTCACGATGATGGTCGGCAAGGGCGTCACCTTTGACAGGTTCTCTTTTTTGCGGCTGACTTTTCCTCTAATTTTACAATTTTGTTGTGTGGTTGAACGGCTTATGTTTCAGTTTTTTTTCATAGTACTGCAGAATTGGGGTCTAGGCGATACTTCGGCGTGTGAGTGAGTGAAAGCGTTGTTGAGGGTGATTTCCTAGTGTTTGAGCCTCTCAGGGTAACTCTTGATCACTCCGTCGAGGTTCATAGTTTCAGAGACTGAGCCAGTGTCTGAAGATAAGCCCAGACAGTTGATGGTCATTGTCAGCGGTGGTCTGAGCCTGAAGCCTCCGGCGGGGATGGACAAGATGCGCGGGGACATGGGCGGCGCCGCCGTCGTCCTGGCCGCAGCCTGGACTCTGGCCTCCTTGCCAGGCCCTGTGCCTACTTACACTCTCGCTCTCCTGGAAGGAATTGAACTGGTGAGCGATTGCAGAGGCGGAACTTGCGAGTACTGGTGCCGCTGGTGGAGAACATGCCCGGTGGTGGGGCCACTCGTCCCGGCGACATTGTCAAGGCATACAATGGACTCAGCATCAAGGTCCCTCTTTTCTATTGCCGGGACACCCTACAGCTGCTTGTTGGTTTAGCGATTGAGACAAAATGTTACTGAATTGATGAACAATTATTGATGAACTAGATTGATGAACACGAACTAAATTGATGAACATGAACAACAATGAAAGATTAAACATTAAAGAAACAATTGTTGGTTAATGTTAAATGCTTTTTAAGACACTTAACATTACCAGGAGTTTCCGCAATATCATCTGGTTTTTCAAAACGCTACAACAAGCCAATTTCTCACGGCCTTTCCGACGATTGGTGTTCTTCACAAATCCCATACCCGTATGCAAAGCTGCAATTGTTTGAGCCAAATATAATTTCGTTGACTTTGCCAAGGTAAATTGATCCCATCGACAATCTGTATGAACCATATTTATATTCGAAACATTTAAAACTTGAGTGGGCCTAGCATCTTTCAGCTTCAAATGGGCCTCCGTCCGCCTAGCTTGGTATTGCAGAGGATTGATTTGTAGGTGGACAACACGGACGCAGAAGGGCGCCTGATCCTGGCCGATGCCCTGGCCTACGCCTGTGAAGTCTACAAGCCCGCCCAGCTGGTGGACGTAGCCACACTCACCGGCGCTGCTCACGTTGCCCTCGGTTCCGCAGCCGCCCCTGCCTACACCAATGACCTGCGCCTCTGGACTCAGCTCAGCAAGGTCAGTCAGGGCTTCATTAGAGCCTGC
>JASANA010006866.1:0-12984 GCA_030248095.1 Ptycholaimellus sp. GST1_10
CACCTCGGCAAAGTAGATCAGCAAGTGGTTTCAAGAAAATGTGCAGCTTAAGCTTGTCAAATCCAACATTTAGTACAATACTGAGCAGTATAGCTCTAATCAAAGGATTCATGTCCATCCTCAGGAGTCAGGACAGAAGGGAGGAAAGGAAAGTGAGGGGCAGGCATAAAATCACAATAGCGGATGCATGACATTCCCACTGTCCCTCCAAGGGCACAACGACAGCCTGCAGAAGCCTTAGGAATGCTGCAAACATGTTTGAGAGCACTCGCAACACGCTGGGGGCAGAGAAAAACTAAGAATTTAGACCAAAAAACGTCAAAAAAAAGAAAAAAATAAGGTATTTTAAGGTGGAAAAGTTGGAATTTCGGTTTACAAGTACCAAGTGAACCAAGTAGCCTCCAAAATCTGTTTTTACCAGTACCACCCATTCCAAACGGACCAAATCGGAACCATTTTTTTTTCGCCTTACCAACTTTACGGCTGATGGGGTGACCCCCCCCCCCCCCAATAGGTTACACCCCCCCCCCCAATGGGGTTTCGCCCACCCCCAAGAGATACACCCTCCCCCCAAGGGTTACACCCACCCCCCAAGAGATACACCCCCTCTCAAAGGGTATATATTGAAAAAATTTTTAATAGCTTAAAATACTCTTCTGTACATATCTCAAAATTTAAACTCACGGAATTTTCATGTAGATGATAAAATACCTACTTTTTTACAAACATAGTTAGTCTATACCGGATGGCGGGCGCATGCATACCAAGAGTAGGGGCTTGTCCCCTACCAGGAGTACCTTTCAAGATTCCAACTCAAAAGCTTAGACGCATGCTCATCCTCGACGAGGTCATGACTGTGGCAGTACCTACTAGTTAGTCTATACCGAGTTCATTGATGTTTTAAAGTGATCAACTCGGTAAGGACTAACTAGTAGGTACTGCCACAGTGAAAGGACGAGCCTTTTAGATTTTGTGTTGGCTACGCCCTATATAGCGGTATAGACTAACAAGTAGCATGACGAACACGGTATAGACTAACTATGTTTGTAAAAAAAGTAGGTATTTAGTTGTTTAAAAAAATTCCTTGAGTTTAAATTTCGAGATATGTAAAGAGAAGCATTTTAAGCTAATAAAATTTTTTTCAATATATACCCTTTGTGGGGGGGGGTGTATCTCTTGGGGGGGGGGGTGTTTCTCTTGGGGGGGGGGGGGTGTATGTTTGGGGGGGTGTAACCTTTGGGGGGGGGGGGGGCTCGCCCCATCAGCCAACTTTTCCACCTTTTCGAAGTACTACCTGCCCACCACTGCTCATGAACTTGAACTGTCAATCTTGAACAAATCATTGTATCTCCTACAAAATTTAGCAAAAAAATGAACAAGCTTCTGACAAATGAGACTGACAAATGTTTCTGACATTGGACAAGATTAGTTGATAAAAATGAAAAAAAAACTGCAATGAAATTGAAAAATTAGCTGGTAAAAGTGCAAAATTGACCCCCCAGATATATTACTCTCTTATGCAGCACACAATTGCTGGAAGATAACCAAAATGTAGCACAACATACCTTAATATTGAATCAACATTCTGACCAATTTTGGTGTATCTAGGTCAATGTGAAGCTGAGTTATAAAAAATGCCAACTACAAAGACTTCTTACCCCCCCCCCCCCCGTTGCAACACATAATTTTGTTCCAATTTTACTAAAGAAACAAAGTTGTGCAATCCCGGCATCTAAACAAGCCGCTTGATATAAAATTGCGGTTATTTTAGCAAATTTTAGCAATTTCAGCATCATTTTCACAATGTGCATCGAAAATGATAAAACTTGCATTACATGAATAGCAAATTGCAAGCTTAGCAAGACGATAAGTTAATCATGTTTAAACTAATAATGCATCAAGAGATATGACCATCGGCGGGGAGCCAGAGGTGTCCTAGACCACCTATAGTAGAAAGCGGCGGAAACCACTGACTCCCTGTCTACCATATGATTAGCCACTTGTTGTCCGCCGGCGGACTCGGCCGGCAGGTTTGTTACCGCCGGCGATACGATATGGGCACTGAGCTCCGCATTTTGACCTATGCAGATGACTTGCGCATGTCCGCCTCCTCCCCGCACCATTGGCCTCAATGCTGTCTCGACATGTCTAATACTGGTAGCTTTCCATTGTCCCGCACAGTTGCAATAGACCCTGGCCTGTCAGGCAAATGGCGAAACCCAACGTGAGCCTGAACACACAGGCAACAAGCGCCCCTACGACAGTTCTAACGCAGATGCTTCAAAACCTACCGCATGCAGGGCTGAAGTCACTCCTGGGGCTTCTGAACAGGAGCTGGGCTGAAGGTCGGGTGTCGGCAGAGTGGAGAAGAGCAGAAATCGTGCCCATCAAAAAGGCAGACAAACCAGCCAGTTCAGTCAAATCCTACAGGCCAATTAGCCCAGTGAAAAGCACCTGGAAAAATTTTGGTTCATTTCATTTTCATTTTCAAGTAGGGCGAATCTCCGGTTTGGCAGTGCATTTCTAGGTGAATTCCAGGTGCTGCTCGAAATGGATAGAAATGATAGTGAAATGAAATGAAAAGCTATTCCTTTTTGTGATTTTTTTTGGGATTGTCTTTTTGTCGGTAACATTGAAACAGCAAAAGTGCGGCAACATAGTTGAAGCAACATGAGAATGTGAGACATTTGAAAGCTAGTTGTAACTCTTGAAAATCCACTGATTCCCCGCGAACATGACCTCGCTCTGGACAGACTTAGCATTGAGACGATTGCGAAGGCCATTTAGAAGCAGGCCCATGCGAGAGAAGAGGCGTTCAGCATCACAACTGGAGCTGGGCACGGAGAGGATAGAGAGGGCGAGGTTGCGCAGGACCGAGGACTGGTCGAAGAGGCTTGCCTCCAGACCTCCCACTCCCTTCTGCGTCCACCAGGCCAGGCCATTCATCTCTGCAACTCCCAGTGACTTTAATCTACAGCCCTGTGAGGAATGAAAAGCAGGTTGAACTTTTCTCCGCTGGAGTGAAGTTGTGGGTGCTGTAGACGTGCAGCAGGGAGGTGGCGTGGTAGATGAGGCTGTCTTCTCGGTTGAGGGGCGGTGAGTCGTCGGTGGGGAAGAGCTCCTGCGGCTGGCTCTGAGAGGCGTTCAGTAGTTGTTGAGCTGTGCGAGTGGAAGCCAATGATGATCTACGACGGCGAGGGCAATGGCAGCGGACAAGGACAGCGCAATGAGATCAGAGCGGAGGACGTGGCCATCTACTTGGTTCCTATTTCTATTTACCTCTCCATTTTCATTTCCAGCCAACTGTCTGCCTGCAGGCTCTCCAGGATGCGCTGGTGCACATAGACGGGATCGAATTCGACCTCACAGCACTGGAGAACGTGCAGCAGTTCCAGGACGTCATGGACAACGCCTTCTTCGGGCTGGACTACGTGCAGGACTACATCAACCTCGCGATCCAGCATCTCCGCGAGCGCAATGGCCAGCCTCTGCAGCATCCACCACGCCTTCATCCACAGGCCACCTGCTCGGCGAACACTCCCAGTTCTCCCTTTCCACCCATTTCATTTCACCTATTCCATTCCTCTCCCTGCTTCAGAGCGCACCCGCCAGACTGCACGCAAGTCCACGAGCCTGAAGCGGAAGCTGATCGAGGTGGAGGTCCATGGAGGTCCATGGAGGTCCATGGAGCCTGGTTGGGTGACAGAAGGTGCTCTCTTTTCCGCATCTTCTCAGAGGGGCTTCCGCAGGGCAGTTCGCTGAGCTGCGTGCTATGGTCGCCGTACAGCTCCGCCCTCCCCGCCGCCATCAAGGCCGCCGCCCCCTCTGCAGAGGTCTACTGCTACGCGGACGATATCTTCATCGTCGCGGCAAGCAATCGGGAGAACCTGGAGGACGCAGTCACAACATCACAGTCAGCTCTGCAGGCGGTGGAGCGCTGGTGTGAGGAGTTCGGAGTCCAGATTGCAGTGGGCTGCTCTGCTGGTCACTCTGGATCCACGGCAGTGACCTGGAGCTGCTATCCCACCGCCCCCTCTCCTCCTCCAAGGGCATCAGATAGGCTGGACGAAGAGTATCAAGATCCTGGGGGTCACCATCAACTCCCACATGCGTTTCGTCAGCCAGTGCCAGCTCGCAGCGAAGAAAATGGGTCAGAGAACCAGATCCTCAGAGCCCTCGGAGGGACCACTTGGGGAGCAAACGAGGCAGCAAATAGGACACTGTACAATACCTACGTTCACCTGGGGTTGATTCCATTATTGGCGCCATTTTGATGCCTGTGTGTTAAAAATGTCTCTTGGCGCCATTATGTCCCTGGCGCTAAAACGAATGATTCCATTATTGCCGCCATGAAATGTCGCCGGAGACACAGGGTTGTCCACCGGTGAACATCCATGTCTCTTGGGGCCATTTGTCCATGTCCACGATTCCATTATTGGCGCCGGCGCCATTTTTTGGGGACATGAAATGGCGTCAAATGTCCACTTTTTGTCCCCAACGTCTATGGGAAGACATGGCACTGGGGACATGGCAAAATTAGAGATGCGACAGAAGATGCCACCACCTTAGTGTCCCTAATTATGGAATCGAGGACATGGCGCTTATTTTGGAATCATCCCCAATGACTTCCAGGCGCCGTGGACAGAAGCCAAATTGTCTCTGGGGACATCGCCATCGCCACATGGCCCTTTTTATGGAATCGGCCCCTGGTGAGACCTTAGTGCCAGAGAGAGCAGGGGATTTGGGAGGATGCCATGGCCATAGAGTTGGCCATGACGATTTGTTGGCAACAGGTACACGACCAGCAACTGCGTCTTCCCTGCATGCAACTCAAGACCAAGCATACTAAGATGTTCTCACAGTCTGTCCAGGTCTTCCTCCAGGCACAGCTTCAAATATGGTACTCTCCCCTTTACCCGTTCCTGGTATCGTTTGCGACTTTTGTTCATGGATGGTTTTTTGATGCTTTACCGGGTGAGGAAAAAAGGTCTCAGTCCATGTCAAGCATTCCTCATGGGTGGATTTTTAATGGTGAGGAAAAAACGGCCTTTTTTCCGATTGCTGGCATGACTCTGTTTTCATTCTTGCATTTGCATCTCTTTGCTAACGCGCTTTACTAGACCGTGCTCACGTTGCCTTGCTATGTTTTACATGCCCTTTGCCAAAAAGAAAGTGGACTCCTTATATCCCAGACGTAAACTAAGAATTAGTTTATTCCCACGCCTGTACTTGCATAAGAGGGAACGCACAATCAACCTTGCTAGCCAGTCTAAAGACAGTTTTAGTGGGGGCAATATCGGTTGATGGCAGATTTGATCCCGTCCGAGTAGTCTTGTGCAGAGCATCACGTTGTCCCGGTTCTGCCGGCATCAGCTGTGGAGGCGGTCATGGTAACGGTTCCCCTCACACTTCAGGGCTCGGCTGAGGGACTCGACTGAGGTATTGGGTTTCTGGTTCACCTTTGAATCTAGTAGCCCCACAGGATAAAGTCACAAGGGTTCAGGTTATGGCTGGAGGGGGCCATTCATAGGGAGAGATGAAGTAAATGTTGTGTGGGCCCTAAACCAGTCTTTCATTGTCTTAGCAGTGTGCGATGGGGCAAAGATGGTGTTGTAGATGCCAATCACGTGGAAGCAAAATATGAGATGGGGCACGTGCCTGCTGAGGGACTCTTGCGATTCTGATCCTTGCTGAGGGAGTGGACTTTTTCGCAATGGAAGCTTTTGAAGCCCAATTTGTCTCGCATCTGCTTTAACATGGTGTGATAGCCAGCATCATTCGATCTGGTCAACCCCGCACTGCCATGGGTCTTGATCACGTGATGTCACTGCCTGTCTGGAGAGGGACTTGGCTGACAAGGCATGACGATTTAGAGCATTGGTCAGGCCAAAGTGATGAAGTCGAACAATGATGGCTTTAGACAACGTTCGAATTTTGGTAATTTCCTATGAAACATGACCGCCAATGGTAATCTTACTTATGCATTAGTTTGTGCATAATGTCTGGCCTTCAACCAAGCAAAAAAATTCTAGCAAATTTTCGAAGTGGTTTAACGTTGGATCTCATTGTTCATCACAGACAAGCTGTAAGATGCTATATTTTAGTCCATAAGTGGAGTAACGTTAGATGTACTTACATACAAAAAGGTAGAGCTCTAAGTCTTTCCTGACGAGGTTTATGAAAGTTTTTCTTAGTAACAAAATTGGGAGGAATCACCCTGTATAGTGAATTTTATTTGAGAAGACCTACGTTTTAAGACTTCTACTGCTGCTTTGTATATAAATACATACTAGGCATTCTTTGCATAATTTGCAAACATTTTCATAGACGGAAGGCACATGAAGGGAAGCTCCACCAATACTTCGGATGACATTTTCAACTGCCATATAGATACCTGATCATCCAATGCCAGCAGAACAGTGCTCTACAATAGATGTTGATGATGCAGTCTCTTTTGAATTAATACCAGTTTCTACTTTCTTGACTACATGGTCTATAACTAATGGAGTATTGTGCAAAATTCACAGTATTTTGCATTGTGCACTTTGTATATACATATATCAAATTCATTGCACACCAATGACTGGTAACTAAAGCATGACACAATTTATGGTTTCAATGAGTTTCAAATAAAAAAATGAAAAGTTCTGTTCTGCCTAAAGTCCTGTCAGAATAATATTTGGGTATTTTAAAAGTCATAGACAATCATTAATTTAACAAGGGTCATTTTTTATTGAAATTTTAATCGACTGTGATTAATTTTTCAAATGGTCAGAAACCTAAATTGTAAAACATTTCTTACAAGGCTATTGGAGAGAGATATTTAGACCGCAACAATGACAAGTCAATACATGGCATCAGCTGGATCTGGAGCACAACAATGTGGAGCTACATCAGTTTACCTAAGTCCCGCAAGAACAAAACCAGCAGCAAGCAGTGGTACAACAGCTCCTACATGTGGAATCACCAGTGGAGGAGGTACATCAGTATACATGACAAGCTCTAATTCTCCTGCAGCCTTTACAAGTGGATCTACGTCTGTCTAAATGCCGGGTCCTGGAGCTTCACCTGTTGTTGGAACCGCACCACCTGCATCTACAAGAACAGTTGTTGGACTTCCTTCAACTGCACCTTCATCTACACGCACAGCAGTTGGGTTGGAAATGGCAAACGTATCATCTACTCGCACAGCTGTAGGCATGGATGCAGGCAATCTTGGAGGCTCTTCAACACGCACAGCTATTGGTATGGATGCTGGAAATCTTGGAGGTTCTTCAACACGCACAGCTGTAGGTATGGATGCAGGCAATCTTGGAGGCTCTTCAACACGCACAGCTATTGGTATGGATGCTGGCAATCTTGGAGTTTCTTCAACACGCACAGATGTAGCTATGGATGCAGGCAATCTTGGAGGTTCTTCTACACGGACAGCTATTGGCATGGATGCAGGAAATACGGGTGGTGCTTCTACACGTACAGCTATTGGAATGGATGCTGGAAATATGGGTGGCACTTCTACACGTACAGCTATTGGAATGTATGCTGGAAATATGGGTGGTGCTTCTACACGTACAGCTATTGGAATGGATGCTGGAAATATGGGTGGTGCTTCTACACGTACAGCTGTTGGCATGGACACTAACAATCTAGGTGGAGCTTCTACACGAACTGCAGTTGGAATGGAAAACGCAGGTCCAAGTGGCATGTCAACAAGAACAGCAATTGGAATGAGCAACCCCACCACAGGCATAGCAGGCAGCCCATCCCCGACTCAGCCAGAAGGAAATGTTTGTGGCCCTGGAGCAACTTCTGTATACCTGAATGCACCCGGAAGAGGCGCTGCTGGAATGCAACAATCTGTTTACATGAATGTCCAATGAGCAGCTACTGGTGCCAGAGTAAGTCAACCAACAGTAGGTAGTGGTGGCAGTGGCAAAGGAAACACATCTGTTTACATGGCCTCATCTGGCAACCCATCAGGCAATGCAACTTCTGTATATATGTAACACCTCTCCTAATACCCAACTATGTTTCCCTTCATTTACATTTTTAGTTTTACTGTTTGATATATTTCTTCTAATTATAATATTATTTTAAGTTTGCAAAACAATAAAATACAAAATATACGGGTTCATTTTAATAAAATTATAACAATTCTAAATAGTCAATAAATCAAATTAAGAGCACCATCACATTAGTTTTTTTTCAAAATTGAAAGTAAAGCGTTGCTCTGCTATGAAACTTTTGAGAAGCAGTTTTTGATCGCAACACAAGTTTGGTTTACTCTATGCGTCCTATTTACACGCAATTATCCTGCGTTTCCTAGATCTCTAGTTCACTGGTTGGGTCGCAGTTATTTTCTATGATGGTAAAACGAAAAGCTCTACAAGCAATTACTTTACTAGCACTTGCGCACCTTGCCATGGCGGCCAAGATCTGAAACATTTTCGATTCAATTGTAGTTATTATTATTAACTGCAACAATCATCAAACTCCTATTTTGGCTTTTGCAACATACTCCAAACTGAACAAACTGAACTACAAACCATAATGGCGGATCTAAACTGAGCAATTAACCATATTGTGGCTGGATCCAAAACAAACAAACTGAACTGCTAACCGTGATTGTGGATCCAAAATGAGCAATGGACCATATTGTGTCTGGATCCAAAACAAACAAACTGAACTGCACACCATAATTGGCTATTCAAACTGAGCAATGGATCATATTGTGGCTGGCTCTAAACTGCACAAACAGAACTAATAACCATAATTGTGGAACCAAACTGAAGAATGGACAATAGTGTGACACATAGGGGGTGCCTTGTATGTGAAGATTACTCTAATCTGAATAATTTCTTCCACTTTACCCTCTCTGGAAGCCGCATTATTGTCCGAAACAACTGCCTACCCTTCTATTTTGACCTACTATTAACATTAACTCATTTACACACCAACACCTCGAAATCAACTAGTTTACTCCCTTTTATCACCCAATCCAATCAAAATATAATTTAATCCGTCACCTTCATTTTTAACTAAACGTCAAATCTTTTTCTCACCTTAACACCATTTCAGATGTTGATTGAATTTTCAAAAACTAATTTCCTCACCTTCATTTCCAGGCAAACCCTGACACCGGTCACCAGCTGACACCGGCCATATGGACTCTTTTCGTCCCTCGAATATTTTTCAAAAAAACTCCGACATCCATCTTTGCCGATCAAAACATATTTTCAAGCTAAAAATAACGGCGACAGTTTCAATGCCCAACATTGTAAAAATACGTTACGCAAATATTAGCGAAATATTATCAAATATGCAAATATTATCAAAAAATGCAAAAAAAATTGGAGCTGGCGGGAGTCGAACCTGCTCCCCCTAGAGTACAACATCCTCTAATTCAAGTGGGAATGCACCACTACACCACAGCCCCGGATGCTCATGAAGCTTTTATTAATCGCTACATTTATCCACTCATGAGATTAGCGAAGTGAAATTTAAAACTTTTTCAAACTACAGATTTTACATTTTTCGACGGAGACAATTTTTGCGAAACACATATCATAAACCATCGCTAAATATCTATGAAGTGCTTTTGTCGACGAATTCTGTATTGGATACTTGTTGAATGTCCGTCAATTATAGTTCAACAAGTATTTTATCGTTGACAAAAGCACGTTCAAGATAATTAGTTGCAACTTTCTGGAAACTATTAGCAAACTTATGTTCATGTAAACATGTTAGTAAACTTAATTTAGTTGGTTCAGTGTGGAACCCTGCTGCAATATGGGCATTTGTTAAATTTAGATCCGCAATTATGGTTAGTTCTTTAGTTAGTTCAGTGTGGATCCCTTCTGCAATAGGGTCAGGTGTTCAGTTTCGATCCACAAGTATGTTTAGTTCTTTAGTTAGTTAAGTGATGGAGCCCTTCTGCAATATGGTCAGGTGTTCAGTTTGGATCGATCCACAGGTATGTTGATGAAGATTTTCTAAATTGTCAAGATTTTCTTAGATTCTTAACCTTTTTTGATTATTTCCTGGTACGAGTGTTGGTAAGCATTCAAAAAAGTATGTTGATCACATTTCTTAAATCCTGGCAGTTGTCTTGTGCGTTTACATAATTACAACAATTGATCTGAACCATTTTTTTAATAAATTGTAGCAAGAATTAGTAGCAAAACCAAACAATTACCAGCAACAGTTAACAAAGTCTTAATTTAGCTTCGTCCTTCTTCTGTACTCCATACCTAACAAGTATATGGCGCAGAGCGCAATAGGTGACCGCGGATATTCACAGCCCACAACTTCCCAGGCAACTTAGCAGCTTACAATTCCATGCCAATGCTTTTAATTTTCATTTTTGTTGCATTTGAGATTGATTGCATCAAATATTTTTTTCATTAAATGTAAAAGTAAAGGTAAAACAAAGCTTTGTTAAGCACAAATTCAAAACATGAAATGGAAAAAGAAACAATAAAGTGGGATTGAACTATGCCATCATGATCTATGAAGTAAATATTTGAATAGCTGAGTAGGTGTTGTTAGTGGGACAGTATATTCATGGGAATGTGGCCACAGTTAGAGCAGGGATGGTTCATCTGGCCCATTCCAATGCGGCAAAATCGGGTCCCAGTAGAGCATCCACCACGCCAGCAGAAGCAGAAGACTGAAAATGAGAAAATAAATGAAGCATCCCTGATAAATTTGGTTTTTACCGATTGCCATAGCTGATGTAAGGGCCAACACCTTCAGCGCAAAGTCAGCATCGAACTCCTTCAATGATACATCATCAAGAAATGGATTGAATTGTACATTTTATTAAAACAGGCAAAATAAACTTACTTGATTGGATGACATTCTGAAGGGTTGATGAACATCATTTTGTAGACAACGCTGTTAACTTCATCATCTACAGGTTCTCGTTTTGATGGGGCTGACATTCTGCAATAGGTAAAGCAGGTATACAGTTGTTTATATACATATGTATGTATTTTAAAGCATACCCTATTTTTTCAACATTTCTACCCAACAAAGTAATGTTTCAAGTGCTCAAATTCTGGGTCTACCCCTCCAGATCTTCCTTAAATATTATTATCTTTCAGGAAAAAAAAGGTTTGTGGAAATCTGTATACGTATAAGAACAAAACTACAGGCCTTTGGGCCACTCCGCGGTCAAAAATTTGTTATGTGGGGGGATAATATATGACAGGGGTATTGTATGTGGGGAATATTTTATGTGGGGGGGGGGGTTTATGGGGGGATATTTAATTGGATTTTTCTGTGAAGAGCAAGAGCATTATCAATTTTAAGATCTAACAATAACCATTAAAACGTAAGCCTTGGTTAAAAGAGAGGCTGGGCGCTGACAGTTGCTATGCTCCCTCACGCCAGCCCAATAACATTATTATAACTGTGCAGTTACATGGATTACCCATTTCGATTCGCCACCATTTCGCCAGCCATTTTTAAAGTTTTGCCAAAATTAAACTTTAAACTTTCGCCAAGCTCTAGCTTTACTAGAAGTATAGGGTTCGCACATTTGGGCAACCATGTTTCTGCGACATTTGACCTTCACAGTAAAGCTCTCTTAAACTGTTAGATATGATGTTTTTTGATTGTGACAAGCTAGACTGTGATTGTGATGAAAAATGAAACATGTAGGAAGTAATAAGTGTGTTCCAAGGTTTACAAATTTAAGAGTCCAAACCCAAGTGTTGCAGTATTGAATTTGAAAACCGATATAATCGACATCAAGATTCAAGTGCATCTTGGAAAATGAACTTGCCCGCTTTTACACTTTTTAAAAAGACCACGCACCTATTCGCATTGAGCTAGAGTTGTACGATTGGAGAATACGAAGCAAGAAAGGGCTTTGGGGGAGAGAAGGCTGAGCCTGGCTATTAGTGACTCCACTCCAGCAGCGCACCCAGCCTCTCTCACCCTCCTTTCCACCAACAAGCCCACCTACAATTGATCGCCTACACTTCCCTTGGCCCCAACCTATTTTAAAATCGTACACTGCCCAACAGTAGTTGACCTCTGCAACTAGAAATGTTACATTAAAAAGTTGAATAATTGCTTCATATTTTAGTGGTGTGAAAGTTATTGACTTATTAAAGGCATTTTGAGAATGGCAAATAAAAGGAAACGAGGTGGTGTCAAGTTTTGTTCGAATGATGCTGGCAAACAGCTTCTACGTTCAAGCAAAACGCCCTATGCTGAACTTCGCTGGGATGTTCGACTGACCTTCAAACAAAACCTACGGCAGATCAAAGCCATTTACGATTATGTTCCCCACAAGGTTGCCAAAAACAACAAGTCCATCTACAAGTTATTAGTTTCATTTGTGTAGAGGCAATAAAAGAGATTCTGATATTTTAAGGTACCTCATGATGAACGACTCAGCCACTGCGGATGATATTTCAACAAGTATATGGCGCAGAGCGAAATAGGTGACCGCGGAGCGGTATATATATCTGTGGTTTCTCAACCATTTTCAAAAGTAAGCACAGATTTCGAACCGCTATATACGACTTGTGAACAAAAAAACTCAAGCTGTCTGTTCGATTCTCAGCCGTTCAGCTTTTACTGATTATTGATGCTATTGCCATGCATGAAAGTTTGTGGCTCAAGAGGGTAAATCTGTGGTTTCTCAACCATTTTCAAAAGTAAGCACAGATTTGGAACCGCTATATACGACTTGTGAACAAAAAAACTCAAGTCTTCTGTTCAATTCTTAGCCGTTAAGCTGTTATTGATTATTGATGCTATTGCAGTGCATGAAAGTTTGTCACTCAAGAGGGTAAGTCTGTGGTTTCTCAACCATTTTCAAAAGTAAGCACAGATTTGGAACCGCTATATACGACTTGTGAACAAAAAAACTCAAAGCTTCTGTTCAATTCTTAGCCGTTCAGCTGTTACTGATTATTGATGCTATTGTGGTGCGTGCCCTGTATAAAACATGAATAGGAAGCTGAACAC
>JASANA010006867.1:0-17038 GCA_030248095.1 Ptycholaimellus sp. GST1_10
CAAAAATTCGATTACCCTGAGTTCAAAGTTAAGAAATACATCTACTACTAGTGGAATCAGCTTCTAAGACATTTGCATTTTGTTTTAGCGCGCAGTTCAGAGGCTCTTTCCATTGCGCGCAAAAACAAAATGCAGGTGGCTCAGCAGATTCCACTAGTAGTAGATGTATTTCTTAGACTTTGAACTTGGGGTAATCGAATTTTTGGGAGAAAAGAGATTCAATTTAGGCTTGCCGATGGTACCAGATATTTCTCCCACTTTTTATACATACAACAAAAAATATTTGCAATGAGGAGGATTCGAACCCAGCCCTCACAGATCCAGACCAGGTGAACAAACCACTTGACCATACAGCCGCATACTTTGTTTATCCAATTGGACTATATTAATTAAATACACTTATGTCTTTGCTGACCCATTACTGTTGGCCAATTGAATACCTACTATCGTCCATTGAATAGATGCGGAGGAGGAGAAGAAGAAGAAGGAGAAGGAGTTCGGACAAATGGTTTTCAGCGATTTTCTCTAGAATTCTGCCGTTTTCTGACAATTCCTCGCGAGTTTTGGACAATTTGCAGATGCTCTTTCCAATGCAACAGGAATTAGAACGATTGAAGCTTCCTGTCATGAGCTAGAGCCTTATCAAAATTAAGATCTAGCAATAACCCCGAAAACGTACACCTAGGTCAAAAAGAGGGGCTGGGCGCTGACACTCCGCTAACGCTCCATTCGCGCCAGCCCAATTCAAACACCTCAGAAATCATTTTTTAAACGTATGAAAGGCTGATGAATAGACATATTATGTAATGATAAATTTAGAAATATTTTTGCGCGGCCGAAGGCCGCCTGCCGCGGAGGGCAGGGCAGTCAGAGCTCCGGAGGCCGGAGGGCATGGGTGCGGAGGCCGGAGGAGCTCTGGCGCCCTGCCCGAAGCGGCGGGCGGCCAAGGCCAGCTTAAGCAGTTACCCCATTTTTGTGTCCTTCTTTCCGCATATCTATATATATAATAGAGGAGCCTGTCCTGTGGGTCGCCAGTTTGTGCACAGCCTGGGAAGCAGCTGGGAGGAAGATGAGAATGATTTTGGGTAAAACGGGGCCGTCCAATCCAACGGTGCAATTTTTGGCTTGATCCGAGCACAGGAATGTGTTTAAAACATCAAAAATGTGACTTTTATCAATGTTTTGAAGCTGCGCAGTTTTGGGAAGCTACCCAATCTGGTGAAATTTCAGTCATTAAACATAAATATCCCCAAACAAACAAGCCTTGTACCTCATTGGCTATGCAACCTAACTCGGGTTGAATGCCTAATCTTTGAAGTCCCTCGAGGACAGCCAGGTGTTTGATGTTGCATTCACTTGGTGTGGCTGTAATTTGGCCACTGGGTATGCATTTCTAAAAGAGTCGGTAGATCATAAAAGAGGCTAATGCATGAAAAAAGCTGAGCACCCATGTAGCGGGACCCATGCAGCCCAAATCCCAAACTCTCACCATACAAATCCCCACATTAATTGGTTCTATAATCACATCAAAACCCTGCAGATCATTTTCTCCAAGCTAGATACCACACACCCTTGTCACCATGCTCTAATCAAACCCCCAAACAATTGCCTCTCGCTTGATTCAAATCCGTAGCTCCAAACCCTTATTGTTCATTAATGCTTTATTCCATACCAACCACCAAACCCTCGCCTTCATGTTCCAAATAGGCCACCAAACCATAAGCCTCAAATTCTATGCTTCTGTGCTCCTTTCCAATCCCCAAAAATTATCTCCATTCTCCATTCCAACCCATGTACAAAACAAGCACCCAGCCACAAACTTCTCCCCTCCTCTGCCCAAATGAAGTAGAAAACACCCCATTTTTGAATGATGCTTGCCAATCCAATGGAACTGCAAAATACCTAAATAAATGTTAGCATATTCGTCTCCCCAGCAATATTCATCCATTACAGCCATTTTTCCTCCCCCCCAACCATTTTCCACCCTTTCCTTTTCATCACAAACCCCACATTTGCAAAAATGGAATGACTAAAATAATCCAAAAATACAATTGTGCCCCCAACGATTTTAAGCCATTCGCTCCCAAGCCGTTCCCCATCAACAGTCTTTCCCATCAGCAATCACGCCTTCACACGCTATTTGCCCCCACCTCCCTAACCACTTGCAACCATTTGCCTTCCTCTCTCCAAATCCTTTTCATGATAGATAAACCCTTTTTCCTTCCTGTTTCCAACGATATTTGAATGCAATTATTGCCATAAAATCTTTTCAGTACAAACATTTCCATCAAATTATCCCCCCTTTAGTTCACCCATAACCTCCAAAGAATCCATCCCACCGAATAACCACCCAAATTTAAAGGTGCTTTTAACGTGTTTTAACAAATCAAAACTAATTATTTTCGAGTCGTACTAAGCCCCAACCATATCCAACTACCCCCCAAATGAAAACTTATCCAAATCCCCCCCCCCCCCAAATGAAACCGTATTCTACTACTCCCTCCCATAAATGCAAGCTTATCAAACTACCCTCCAATGAAATCTTATCCAACTACCCCAAATGAAATCTTATCCAATTATCCCCCACCCCAAACTTTAAGGTGCTCTTGACATGTTAAAACACATCAAAACTTGTTCGAGTCCCACTTACCCCAAAAACATCCAACTATTCTCCAATTAAATCTTATCTAACTATCCCCCCACCAATTTAAAGGTGTTTATCCAATTACCCCCCCCCCAATTTAGATATAAATTAGATATAAATTTCAACAAATGCCAATGTGGTTCACTAGGCCTACTTGGCCTACTGGGGCCGGATCCAAAACGTCAGACATCAGACATGAGACATGTACAAAACATAGGAGCGTCAGACGCCGTCAGACATTGGCCAATGTCTGCTGATCCAAAACGTTAGACAAGTTGTCAGACGTTGTCTAATCGTGTCTGACGGAGACATTGCCGAATCATGTCCAATGGCTGCTGATCCAAAACGTTAGACACAGCGTCTAACAGTGTCTGACGGATGTCTGACGGTGTCTGACAGTTTTCAAGTCCCATGTCCAGTGATCCAAAACGACATGGCGTCAGACATGATACACAGTTAGACATTTCTCCTGTTGGCCATGTCTGACCGCCTGGGGCATTCGACACGATTAGACATTGAACTAAAAATAGGCCGACTGCTCTCAAATGTTGTAGCCACGTTGTAGCCTTGTCTAAACGTTTTGTCAGACATGGTTGTGTCCCTCTGCTAAGGCCTGAATCGTCACTGTATTCATTTTCAGTGTTTTCTGCATTTACGTGGCTCACTTTTCTGCCAATGCTTGAGACTTGAGACATATCCTCTCATCAGTTGTATTCCAGTAATAAATGAATTCAATCAATGAATAAGCAATGTTTAGTAAATTGAACAGTTCAGAAAACGTCTTCCTCCGAAAATAGGTGAAATCATGAAAGTGTTAAAATTTTAAACAATAAATGAAATTTAGTAAAACTTGTTTTTGATGCTTAATCTTATTTTAATACAGCCAGTCTTGCCGAAAATTTGGCTTACCGTCGACGTCAGCAGCCTTCATTGCTGTCTGATTCACTGCTATCCTCAGCAAGGATTTTGGCCAAGTCGAATTTGTTGAAGCCATAGAAATGGCAAAGTTGTGAAAACTAGCCATTTCATCTGCAAAAAGCCAAGGTAGTCTGGCAGCTGGCCCACTTTCAAATCTTTCTAGTATTGTCTGACTGAGGCAAATGGTGTCTAATGTTTTGCATAAGGTGTCAGACGTCTAATGAGATGGCAAATCGTGACTGAGATTTTTGGATCAGCTGCTGGACACCGTTTGACGCAATCAGACATGGCGTCAGACGTCCGATGCCATGGCAAACTCTGTCCATCACTTTTGGATCAGCTGTCAGACAATGTCGCACATCCATTAGACGTCTGATTGGATGTCTATGTCTGTCCATGGCAAACGGTGTCCAACGTTTTGGATCCCGCCCCTGGTCATTGATAGTTTCTGTAGTTGGTTCCTTAGAGTCGCCGTAGGCGACGGCGAAGCTCAACCTAGTCCATAATATAAAAAAGCTAGGCCTTGTCTGTCCACCAGACATTCGGCGCAGGCCCACTGCAGTAGCTGCAGGGAAAGTAAAGACATTTTTGGGTAAATCGAGGGTGTAGAACGCGATTTTGAAATAATCTGCAAGGGTCTGAGCACGGGAATGTGCTCAAAACATCAAAAATGTGAGTTTTTTCAATGTTTTTTAGATCTGCGCAGTTTTGTGCAGCTACCCCATTGGGTGATATTGCACTCAATAAACAAGTTCTCATGCAGGTGGCCTTATTGCCGCCCCACTTTGGCAACCTAACCCCACTCGGGTTGGGCGCCTAATCTTTGAAGTCCCTCGAGGACAGCCAGGTATTTGCTGTTGCATTCATTTGGTGTGGCTGTAATTTGGTCACTGGGTGGGGTGGGTTTTCAAAAGAGTCAAAAGACCAAAAAAGAGGCTGATGCATGAAAAAAGCTGAGCACCCGTGTAGCGGGACCCATGCAGCCCAAATTCTAAATTGGTTTTGAATATGGTTTTAATTTTTTTGCATTCAATAGGATGCCTTCAATTGGCGTTGAAATTAGTTAATTGAGAATTATTATGATTTATGAAATTAATTGAGAATTATATGAGCTATAAAAATTCGAGATTCGTTTCTGGCGGCCTACTCAAGTCTTCAATGTCTCAATGGATTTCAATACTGAAGTTAATGCATGGTTTAAATGACACTGAACATGAAATCCGACGCAATTTGAAAAAAGCATCCATGAATGCAAACAAAATTTTTCCTTAATATGTAACCAGCTGTTATAAAACCACAAATTGCATGCATGGAGGTGTTACCGAAGAAACAAAGAGTTTTAGTTCTGTGTTTGAACAAAGGAAGCTCAGTTTGTTCCCTTGCCAGATGATTCAAAATTTCAATTTCAATAATAATTAATAAACCAAAGCAATTTCAGAAATTACCAAAAATTATGATGTGCGCCGCAGGCCTCTCCCAACCTAGTCCATAATATAAAAGCTGAGCCTTGTCTGTCCACCAGACATTCGGCGCAGGCCCTGGACAGTAGCTGCAGGCAAAGTAAGGACATTTTTGGGTAAATCGAGGGCGTAGAACGCGATTTCGAAATTATCTGCAAGGGTCTGAGCACGGGAATGTGCTCAAAACATCAAAAATGCGAGTTTTTCCAATGTTTTGGATCTGCGCAGATTTGTGCTGCTATCCAATCGGGTGATTTTGCACTCAATAAACAAGTTCTCATGCAGGTGGCCTTATTGCCGCCCCACATTGGCAACCTAACCCCACTCGGGTTGGGTGCCTAATCTTTGAAGTCCCTCGAGGACAGCCAGGTGTTTGCTGTTGCATTCACTGGGTGGTGTGGGTTTTCAAAAGAGCCAAAAGACCAAAAGTGAGGCTGATGCATGAAAAAAGCTGAGCACCCGTGTTGCGGGACCCATGCAGCCCAAATTCCAAATTGGCATTGAATTTCATATTATTTTTTTATATTCAATCGATTCCTAATTTATCTGCAAAATGGCATTGGAATTGTTAAATTTAATTGAAATTTGCCCTGGCCTTCTGTTGGCGAATTGCATTCATTTGCAATTTTGCATTCATTTCGTGTGGCTCTTAACATTTGTCTGCTGCAAAAACAGTCGGTAGACAAAAAAAAGAAACTACTGCCTGGAAAAAGCTGATCATCCGTGTAGTGGAACTCATGCAGCCCACACCCCAAGCCATTGCCATCATGCACCTATCTTAGAGCCTTTAGCCGAGGTCTCCTTGGCGTTTGCTTGATAAAAATTGCATTAAATAAATCCATTAAATGAAGCAGAATTGAATAAAGCAAATAAAATGTTAAATTAAGCGGAATTGAAGAAAGCAAAATAAACTGTCAAATAAAACTGAATTGACAAATTCAAAATAAAATGTCAAGTAATGAAATGGCTAAAAATAAACTGATACTTTGACTTTATCTATGAATAAAATGTAAGAATGTAAGAATCGTTAGAAATTGATAAAAATTGTTCATATACAGCATGGGCATAAAACCCAAATGGATAAAATTAAACTGCTACTCAAAAAATGAAAGGGTTAATTCAATTTAAAATTGAAATAAAAGATAGTTAGAATATATGCATCGAAGAAGAATGTAAAAAGAAAAGTGAAAACTAAAGAAACATTTGAACTAATTCCCTGTTGCAAATTGTAATGTCTTTGAAATAAATTTGAATAGAAGGAAAAACCAATTAGCTAAACAAAGAGCAAAAATCGCACAAACTGTGACCTACTAACTTTAAATTGCAAAAAAATAATGATTAAATTTCGAAAAACTAATAACAGACTAAAAACTTAATAATGAAATAAAATGGCGTAGAACATGTATGAGAAAGAATGCAAGTTCAGAATAAATAACATTCAGGGTAACGCGAAAATACTAATTTACAAAAAGAGGAATCAAATATCAGCAAAAATTACCATGATAAAAAAATAAACAAAGCAAAAGAGAACCAGCAAATTCAACTTCACAATCAGCAATAGCAAATTTAAGTGAATTTGAAAGATAAATCAACAAAAATTCACTAATCAAAAACGAAAGATATGATATGCGCCGCAGGCCTCTCCCAACCTAGTCCATAATATAAAAGCTGAGACGTGTCCGTAGCGTGAACACGCCGCGCAGTCCCAATTCAAGCTAAATATTCAAAGTTAGTAGCTTATAGGGTAAATCGTGGCCGGGGAACACGATGGCGTTATACCCAGCTTGATCCGATCACGGGAATGTGCTTAAAACATCAAATGTTTGGGTAAAATGTTCATTTTGGAAGGTTTTTTGGGCGTAGCTTTTGAATGGCTTTGAATTTTGCAGTGCGGTTTGTTGCATTCAAAAGATATTCATTTTATCTTTAAAATGGCGTTGGAATTTTTGAAATCGGTTGAGAATTGACAGAGTTACAGCCAAAACAAAGCCAAGCCAAAATGGCCTATTTGGGCTATGCTAGTGGCCTACTCAAGTCTGCCATGTTTCAGCGAAAATGTAAGTAAAAGAATGAACAATTGGTAGCTGTGCTCGAATGCTTCACTTTTTATGACATGTCTGGAGCTGGCAATGTGCGCCGCAGGCCCATACCATACTAGTCCATATATATAATAGAGGAGCCTGTCTTGTGAGTGAGCATTTCGCGCGCCATGAGGGAAGCTTCTGGTGAGAAGGTGAAGGTGTTTTTGGGTAAATTGGGGTCGGGGAACATGATGGAGCGATGCAGAGCTTGATCTGAGCATGGGAAAGTGCTTAAAACATCAAAAATGTGAGTTTTTTCAATGTTTTGCCTCTGCGCAGTTTTTGGACTCTACTCAATCTGGCTAAGTTTTAGTCATTAAAGATAAATATTCCCAAACAAATAAGCCTTGAACCTCTTTGGCAACCTAACCCTACTCGGGTTGGGTGCCTAATCTTTGAAGTCCCTTGAGGACAGCCAGGTGTTCCATTCACTTGGTGTGGCTGTAATTTGGCCACTGGGTGGGGGGACCAAAAAGTAGACCAAAAAAAGAGGCTAATGCATGAAAAAAGCTGAGCACCCGTGTAGCGGGATCCATGCAGCCCAAATACAATTCCCACAATCGATTTGCCCCCCAACCATATCCCTTCTTATATCTTAATATAATTTTTTTTCCGATTTTTAATGGGGTAAAATCATGAAAAATATTTTTATTAAATTGGACTTATTTTATGATTTTAAGTCCATTTGAGTGCAAAGATTTCAAAAATTGGGGTCCCAATTGCGGAAAATATTTATAAATGATAAAAAAAATATTGGAAAACCACCACAAATCTCCAAAAATTGCCATTTTTGTCAGTTTTTAGACCACGCACAGTATGCTCACCATTTTGAAACCCCAATATAATTTTTTCTGGTGGCTTTTTGATACAAATTGTGATAAAAGGCCAAATGCGGCAGCATCTGCATTATTTAGTCATGATTTTTTGTGTAATTTGGAATCCTCCCCCAAGTGAAATATTTTCCATTTACCACCCCCCCCCAATTTAAAGATGCTTTAAACATATTAAAACGCATCAATACTAATTTTTTAGAGTTCAACTGTCCTCCCCAAAAACATCCAACTATCCTCCACAAATGAAACCATTTAAATTATTTCAATGCATCAAAACTATTTTTTTGATTCCATCCGTCCCTCCCCAAAACTTATCCAACTATCCCCCCAAATAAAAACTTATCCATTTATCCCCAGCCAAAATGAAATATTATCCAATATTCAAAAAAACAATGTTGGGGAAGTAGGAGAAAGCAAAAACAAGTATATGGCGCAAAGCGCAATAGGTGACCGCGGAGCGCTTAGTTCTGTGGTTTCTCCACCATTTTCAAAAGTAAGCACAGATTTGGAGTCGTTATATATGACTTGTGAACAAAAAAACTCAAGTGTTTTGTTCAATTATCAGCCATTCAGCTGCTACTAATTATTGATGCTATTGTCATGCATGAAAGTTAGTCACTCAAGAGGGCAAGTCTGTGGTTTCTCAACCATTTTCAAAACTAAGCACAGATTTGGAATCGTTATATACGACTTGTGAACAAAAAAACTCAAGTGTTCTGTTCAATTATCAGCCGTTCAGCTGCTACTAATTATTGATATTATTGTCATGCACGAAAGTTTGTCACTCAAGAGGGAAAGTCTGTGGTTTCTCAACCATTTTCAAAAGTAAGCACAGATTTGGAATCGTTATATAGACTTGTGAACAAAAAAACTCAAGTGTTCTGTTCAATTATCAACCGTTCAGCTGCTACTAATTATTGATGCTATTGTCATGCACGAAAGTTTGTCACTCAAGAGGGAAAGTCTGTGGTTTCTCAACCATTTTCAAAAGTAAGCACAGATTTGGAATTGTTATATACAACTTGTGAACAAAAAACTCAAGTTGTCTGTGCAATTCTCAAGATTACAGTAGCTACAGCGCAAAAACTGTATATTGCAATGTTTAAACCTTTTTACCCAAAAAAGTAATGTTTCAAATGCTCGGAAACCGGTTCCACCCCTCCAGATCTTCCTAAAATTGCATTACCTTTCAGGAAAAAAAAAGTTTGTCCCAATCCGTTGAGAATTCGCCCGTGGACAGCATTTCCAGATATATATATATACCTATATATATCAGGACAAAAATTCAGTAAACTCTATAGACCGCGGAGCGGCCCTCCGCGCTCTATAGATGCTTTTACAGGCCTATTTAGGCTCACCCAATCCTCCCATGTAGGGCAGTGGATGCCAGATGCTTTTACAAGCCTATTTAGGCTCACCCAATCCTCCCATGTAGGGCGGTGGATGCCAGATGCTTTTACAGGCCTATTTAGGCTCACCCAATCCTCCCATGTAGGGCGGTGGATGCCAGATGTTTTTACAGGCCTATTTAGGCTCACCCAATCCTCCCATGTAGGGCGGTGGATGCCAGATGCTTTTACAGGCCTATTTAGGCTCACCCAATCCTCCCATGTAGGGCGGTGGATGCCAGATGCTTTTACAGGCCTATTTAGGCTCACCCAATCCTCCCATGTAGGGCGGTGGATGCCAGATGATTTTACAGGCCTATTTAGGCTCACCCAATCCTCCCATGTAGGGCAGTGGATGCCAGATGCTTTTACAGGCCTATTTAGGCTCACCCAATCCTCCCATGTAGGGCGGTGGATGCCAGATGATTTTACAGGCCAGAATCTCAACCTCAACCTCAACTTGCAGCCATTTTCCCCCAATTTTATGCCTTTTCGAGTATTTTTATGAATTTCAACAGATTTTTTTTGCAAGTATTTTGCCAATAGTCGCCGTAGGCGACGGCGAAGCTCAACCTATCTTATATAATACGGGTGATGCCATTTTGGGAGGGGTCTTGGCGCTCCCTGAATTCTTTAGTCATACTGGCATATGATAGCTCTATGAATCAGGCTTGACGATTTATTCAAAATTATTTGGGGGGATCCATGCACGGAAAACATTGAAAATATGAAACAATCGAAAACGTTGGCATTTTTGCGATTTTTGGGCAATTTTTGACTTTGAAACTTTGTAGCTCCTTCATTTTTTAACTTTCTCTGTCGGACTTTTTTTTAAATTAAAGCTACAACAGTTCTGCATAAAATTAACTGGTTATTTTTCAAAGATTCAAATAAAATATTTTGAAAAAAATGGATTGACTGAAGCCAATTTTTCGTTTTCTGGCCTACCCGTGACTCTGATGTTTTTTGGATAAATTAAGTATTCCTTCACAGCATGTTTGAGTAAGCATTATCTTGGACAATGTGATGCATTTTGTCCTAGATAATCACCTCAAGTTTTCTTGAATTGTTTTGTTTGGTCTTGAGTTGTGACCCAAAGCAGTCTTGGAACAGTCATTTTTAAAATATTTTTTTCTTTATATCTTTTTTATATTTTTTTATTTATATTTTCTGGTTACTTTTAGCAAGATTCGGGGTGTGTTGGCATAACTTTCAAATAAATGTTGCCGCGCGTAGCGCGGCCACTGACCTATATTACTAGTATATATATATATGTGTCATTCTGGGGGCGGGCCTCCGCGGTTTCTCAACCAAATTGGCTGAAATTTTGCATGAAGGTCCGACTGGGTGGTATCTCCAGGCCATTTTTTGGGCTTGACGTAATTTTTCGATTTTTGCCCAAAACTCAGTTTTTTGATGTTTCGAAGTACGAAAATTCATAAATCACTGGTTTTTCAACGAAATTGGCTGATATTTTGCATGAAAGTCCGCCTAGGTGGTATCTACAGGCCATTTTTTGGGCTTGACGTAATTTTTCGATTTTTGCCCAAAACTCAATTTTTTGATGTTTCAAAGTACGAAAATTCATAAATCACTGGTTTTTCAACAAAATTGTCTGATTTTTTGCATGAAAGTGCGCCTAGGTGGTATCTCCAGACCATTTTTTGGGCTTGACGTAATTTTTCGATTTTTGCCCAAAACTCAATTTTTTGATGTTTCAAAGTACGAAAATTCATAAATCACTGGTTTTTCAATGAAATTAGCTGAATTTTGGCAGGTACGTCCGTCAAAGTAATATCTTGAAGCTGGCAAAAGGAATTTTTGAAATATTTTTATATAACTTGATTTATAGGCGAAAACCCAAAATCTTGATGTTTCAAAAACTTGAACATGCATATTTCCATTGTTTTTCAATGAAATCAGCTCATTTTTGGCAGGTGCGTATCAACCATGCGAATTGAAAAGTTTTGTAACGTAGCTAGCGGTTATTACTTGTACTGGAACAAAAGCCGCGCATCTTGGCAATAGCCGAGAATACCTTGTTTAAAAATAGACCTAAATGAAACATGACAACCTGCTAAGTTTCAAGGCCGCGCATCTATTGGCGACAGCCGATATTACCTTGTTTTGCTAAGAATAGGGTATCTTATGAAAAATTGCCCTTTAATATGACAATTGTACACTAAACTGCGAAATTTGAACATTTTGGATATTAAAAAGGCAATTTTCTTTCTAAATTGTTGAAAACTCAGTTGCTTGAAAGGACCGGGGGCCCTCACGCCCTCACATACCCTCACTAAGCATAGAAACTCTGCTTCGTCAATTGCACTTTGTGCGCAGCATTTGGCTTTTCCAGTGGGTTTAAAAACAAAATGCAGGTGGTTCAGCAGATTCCTCCAGCAGTAGTTGCCTTTTTACTCGGGTCACTTTAGTTTTGGGAATGATTTGCCTTTTGGCTTGCCGATTGTACCAGATATCTAGCATGAAAGAGCATAAAGAACATTTCGGGGGGCTTTGGGAGGATCATTTGCCGAAATTCAAAGGAACAGCACAATTATTACAGCCCTTGCGATGCCGGTTGCAACAAGGCCTTCAGCCGCCCTGAAAGAGACTTTTTACATCTGACAGAGAAGGGCGTAAAGGAGGCGGGGTTCCGAGGAGTCTATTTGGCGAATGCGACCTGGATTTGGGCGTCGCCCAGTACAGGTCGCCTGCACCCATCACTACTCCATCCATTCCGTTTCACCCCCACCCAGCATGCCTGTCTGGGGCCTCACGCTGCTGCTCCCCGCCCTGGCCACCGCCTTCCAGTGCTACACCTGCAACTCCTTCCCTGGCGTACGCCTCCTCCTCTTTCTCTCCCACTTCCTCCAGGCCAGGGCGCCAGGCCAACTCAACTCTGCAGGCTGACGACCGACAGCCGTGCTTGGAGGAGGCTCGCCAGTGCCAGCCGGGTGTCAGCAGCTGCAGCACTGTCGCTTTCATGTTCCTCTTTGCCTCTTTCCCTCTTACCCACCTCCAGCTCAATTGGAGCCCAGGTGCCAGAAGCAGAGTCCAGAGAAAGGTATTAAGCAGTGAATGGAGGGCATTTGCAGTGATGCGGAGGGGCAGGAGCGGGTGCGTAAGTTCTGCACCCCGCCCACCACCTCCATCTACAACTACCTCCTCTACTTCCCCGGCTCCGCCCTCTGCCAGAACATCGAGACTGTGCCTAATACACCCCCAGCAAACTGAGCAACAACTCATGCTCACAGCACCTCCAGGCTGAGATAGAGGCGATGGAGCCGCTGGCGGCAGTGCAGGATGAGAACGGCACCTGGCATGGCCCGCCTGCACCGCCCTCCTCTCAAGTTCGCCTTCTTTTCCACTCACTTTTACTTCTCTCTACTTCTCTGCCAGACAGGAAGGAAACAATAGCCTTTTTTTGTGCGCCTAGCAGGAAACTATAGCCATGCACAGTTTAGGTTGTCTCGTCTCATTGGCGCTGTTTAAGGCAGAGCATCATCTCAGCGTCATCGATGTAGAAAGCTGGCAGATCAGCCTATATGCCGCGTAGAATAAGAAGCAAACTAGGTGGAGGTCATTTGTGGGGCTTAATTGGAGTCTCTAAGACAAAGCGTATATTCAATGCAGGGAGGTCAGTAGAAGCAGGAAACTATAGCCATGCACAGTTTAGGTTGTCTCGTCTCGTTGGCGCTGTTTAAGGCAGAGCATCATCTCAGCGTCATCGTTGTAGGAAGCTGGCAGATCAGCCTATATGCCGCGTAGAATAAGAAGCAAACTAGGTGGAGGTCATTTGTGGGGCTTAATTGGAGTCTCTAAGACAAAGCGTATATTCAATGCAGGGAGGTCAGTAGAAGCAGGAAACTATAGCCATGCACAGTTTAGGTTGTCTGTCTCGTTGGCGCTGTTTAAGGCAGAGCATCATCTCAGCGTCATCGTTGTAGGAAGCTGGCAGATCAGCCTATATGCCGCGTAGAATAAGAAGCAAACTAGGTGGAGGTCATTTGTGGGGCTTAATTGGAGTCTCTAAGACAAAGCGTATATTCAATGCAGGGAGGTCAGTAGAAGCAGGAAACTATAGCCATGCACAGTTTAGGTTGTCTCGTCTCGTTGGCGCTGTTTAAGGCAGAGCATCATCTCAGCGTCATCGTTGTAGGAAGCTGGCAGATCAGCCTATATGCCGCGTAGAATAAGAAGCAAACTAGGTGGAGGTCATTTGTGGGGCTTAATTGGAGTCTCTAAGACAAAGCGTATATTCAATGCAGGGAGGTCAGTAGAAGCAGGAAACTATAGCCATGCACAGTTTAGGTTGTCTCGTCTCGTTGGCGCTGTTTAAGGCAGAGCATCATCTCAGCGTCATCGTTGTAGGAAGCTGGCAGATCAGCCTATATGCCGCGTAGAATAAGAAGCAAACTAGGTGGAGGTCATTTGTGGGGCTTAATTGGAGTCTCTAAGACAAAGCGTATATTCAATGCAGGGAGGTCAGTTGAAGCACACGTGGGTAATTAGAGAAACCTCGCCAGATTTTACATTTATTCTTCATGCCAGCCTGAGCAGAAAAGTTTTCCTTTTGCCAAACAGCAGAGTACACTTTATAAGATCCTTTTTAGACATTAATAAGGCTTTCTTTTCCTTTATTGGTTAGTATTTCGACGCATACAAACCAAGAAAAAATTCAGTTGAAATTACACCTTAATCAAGTTGCATAATGAAAGCTCATGGAAAGTCTATGCCATTTTGGTGAAACAAAAATTGATGAATCACTTTAGAAACTGTATTCAAGCCACTAAAATCTGCTGAAACTAGTCCTGTTTGTTCTGAAATAACAAATGCTTTAAACTTAACCTCCCGAATTGCCGAAAGCTCCAAGCCCCAAACATTAGCATCCGATAGAAATGGTCCAATGGTTCAAAACTGCAAGAGTCTGCCCATGTAATGCGTTTGATTATGTGTGCCATCTGTTGCAGAAGTCAACACTGCTCTGCGTTTGCACGAAGAGTGGGTGCAACAAAGGTAGCTGGAGGAGTGTACTTGAGACGAACATGCTCCAGAACTTCCCCGTCGCTAAAAAGAAGGCCCATTACTTTCAGCCCAATTTTACGAAAATAAGCGAATTTTGATCTCCCATTTTATGGCCATGTCTCTCTCTGCATACCGGTGTTTTTGAGAGGCGTCCTTGCTTTTGCCTTCTTTTAGTTGGATAAATTGCAGTAAAGCTCAAATCTTTTCGTTTATTTCGGTGCGAAAGAGAAATTGGTGTCCATGTGTGAACTATGCAAAAGAGGGCGACTGTGAAAAGAGAAGTAAATCACCAGGCAAGTCAGAGAAACCAACCGTTATGATTGTCATCCACATCACCAGAGATGCTCCAACACAAACTCCACTGAAGGAAGGAAACTGGGAGGCGGGAGAAGGAAGAGGATAATAAGAGATGCTTAAGCGAACACTCCAACTGAGGTTTCCAGGTCAGGCTAGTCCGAAGAAATTCCATCACATCACTTCCTCGCCACAATGAAATGGGACAAGTCACTGGGATAACTAAACCTATTTTATATTATGTCCATAAGATGAGGGGATTATTTCGGAACACTTTATGGCTTTCTAAAGAGAAGCCAGAGGAGAAGGCATGCAGGGCGGCTATACATGAGATAGTAGTGCAAGAAAAAAGGGTGCCATCATATGAAAAGCCTAAGGCGTGAGGGCTTTGACTGAGGAGGCCCTGAAGTATGCAAGGTCTACGCAAAACACAGGCCACGGGGTTTCAGCTGGGGCTTTCACAGCATCTCTGCAAAGGAGGTGACGCACTGGGGCTTTCTTTCCATTCCCCTTCCCAATCCCATACCGGGTCTCATCAACCATAGCTTCTACCGGGGTGCTAAAGGCCAGACTATCTGTACAAGTTCACCAGGTTTCACATCTGAGAATTACGCGCTCAAAACACGGGCTGACGCACAAGCAAGGAGTCTAGAGGAGTAAGGATGAGGTGAGGGGTGACTGGGATAAAGAAAGGCAGAGAGGGGACGAATCGGAGGAGGGCAAAGGACACAAAGAGTGATGAGGTCCCCTGAATTGAGTCTCTGCAAGAGGGCAGAGGAGGAGCAGAGAAGGCTGAGGGAGGGAGGGAGGCGTCATTAGGAGGACTGACCCTCTTCCTTCACATCTGCTGTGCGTCGACTCAAGTCCACGCCGTCCAGCGCTGCGCTAGGTCCTGCCGGGGACAAGGCTCCGTGCCCTGTCAACCCCAGCAGTGTCTTGGCAGTAGTTAGCAGGCGGGAGGAGGGGTAACCTGAGGCGGCAGCAGAGAGGCTGATCTGAGTCTGTAGCCAGTTGAGGACGTTCTGCTGGGCGGCGACGGAGGGGGCGTTGGGGGGCGGGAGGGAGGGTGGAGGAGGGGCGTTGTTGGAGTTGGGTGGAGGAGGGGGGAGGCCGGCGGTGGAGGGGGATGAGGCGGAGGATCGGTCGTTGGTGTGAGGGCGGAGGGCGGCGTTGTGGTTGACGACGCACTTGCGCATGTGCTTCTCCAGGGTGGAGTGAACGGAGAAGGGCATGAGGCAGATGTAGCAGTGGTAGGTCTCCTTGCCGCTCTGCCCGTGGGTCTTCATGTGGCGCGTGAGCTTGGAGCTCTGGGCGCAGGCGTAGGGGCAAAGGCGGCACTTGTAGGGCTTCTCCCCGGTGTGGGAGCGGAGGTGGACGATGAGGTTGGAGCGGTTGGTGAAGACCTTGCCGCAGTAGTCGCAGCAGTCGTTGCGCTTGGGGCGCTCGCTGGGGGTCTTGCTGCTGGGCTCGGTCTTGGGGGACTTGGCGGGGGTGGGGCTGGCCTGTGCGAGGCTGGAGGGTGTGAGGGGTCCGTTGGAAGCGGCCTTGGCCTCGTCGCAGTTGGTGAGGAGGGCGTTGGTGGCGGCGGCGGCGGAGGAGGAGCCGGCCATCAGCTCGTAGTACTTCTGCATGGCGGCCAGCATCCCGCTCTGCCCGCCCGGGGCGCCGGGGAGCCAGGCGGTGCCGTTCTTGAGCTTGGCGAGGAGCTCGGGGGCGGAGAGGCTGCCGGCCTTGCTGTTCTCCTCTTCCTCCTCCTCGTCCTCCTCCTCCTCGTCCTCCTCCTCATCCTTGGTGGAGATGTCCATGGCGGGGGGAGGCCGTGTTGGGCGCTGGTGGAGCGGCCGTTGTCCAGGAGGGAGGTGGAGTCGGGGCTGAGAGAGGGGAGGGAGGAGGAGGAGGAGGGGGTAGGAGGGGCGGTTCGAGGGAGTCCGCGATGGAGGCCAGGACGTTGAGCTGGTTGGGCGGGGGTGGTGCGGGGAGAGGGTTGTAGGGGGTTGGTGGTGGGGTTGGTGTGGTCGGCAGAGTTGGAGGCGGCCTGTGCGGCGAGACGCTTGAGCTGCTCGGAGCAGAAGCTGTTGAGGGCGGCGGCGGAGGAGGTGTTGGTGGGTGCGAATGCGGAGCCGGCGCTGCCCACCAGTGCTTCGGAGGCTGCAAAAGGAGAGGGGTGGAGGGAGTGGGTCAGAGGAGAGAGGAGGGTGACCATTAGGCTGAGGAGGCTGGCTAGGAAGAGGGGGAAGGGCGGGAGAAGAGGCGGCGACGGCGGCGGCTAGAGCGTGCCAGTGTCCGAGGAGGCTGTTGGTCCAGGGCTCTGAGTGCGGGGGCTGGGCGAGGCCGGGGGCTTCCAGGTAGGTGCTGGCGGGGAGAGGGGCTGGGAGGGGCGGTAGATCCTCAGCGG